>CM053276.1:44906303-44948919 GCA_028583415.1 Protea cynaroides | reverse complement strand
AAGTCCACACGGACTTATCTGTTAACAAAGCACACCCAACTGACCTGGGATATATATAAGGAGGCATTCTTTGAGAAGTAATTTCCTAGAAGTTTCAAAGATTCTATGGAGAAAGAATTCCTGAGTTTGTATCAGGGACAGATGACTGTCGATGCATATCAACAGCGTTATGAGGAGTTGTTCTTCTTTGCACCAGTTAGTATGCAAGCGGAGGATACGAAGACCTGAAGGTTCGTCATGGGACTTAGGGAAAGTATTCATGAACATGTTCTAGGACTTGAGAAGAAAGTCTACAATGAAGCTGTACAAATTGCTCGGGTGATAGAGTCGAGCCAGAAAGAGAGCTATTTTGCTCAAAACAGGGGTATTAAAAGGCCAACTGGAAATTCATATAATGGAGGGAATACAAGGACATTCAAACCCTTCCGTACTCAAGGTTTTAATGCTACCGCCAAGACTACTCTAGCAGCTCAACAGCAACAATAGCAAAATAACGAAGGAGTAAAATGCTATAACTGAAATCAAATAAGACATTATTCAAGGGAGTGTCCTAAACCCAAGAAGCAGCTACAGTAAGGGAAGGTTTATGCTGTTACATCTGAGAATGCTGCTGCATCGCCTGATGTGGTCACAGGTATGACCTGAACCTTTCATTTTGTGTTACATTGTGTGAGCATGTAAACTAAATTAAAACAAATCACAGGTATCGTACCAATTAATGACATTCTTGCCAGAGTACTCTTTGATTCAGGAGCTACTCATTCTTTTATATCTGTGTCATTTGGAAAAAAGTTGAACCTACCCCTCAAATATTTAGACTATAAACTTCTTGTACGATTACCGATGGGATTAGAAGTTGAATTAGAAAAATGTTACGGACCATGTCCAGTTCTTATTGACGATAAAACCTTGGATGCAACCTTGATTCAACTTGAGATGGCAAACTTTGACGCCATCTTAGGAATGGACTGGTTAGCTCGGCATTGTACAAGCCTACTATGTGCTAAAAAGAAGGTAACATTTAAAGACAAAAAAGGAGCAGAGTTTAGTTTTACGGGAACCAAAATTTCCCGTAATTGAAAACTCATCCTCTCTGCATTAAAGGCTAAGAAATGCCTCGAAAAAGGAGGAGTTGGGTATCTAGTATCAGTGGTCATCCTCTCAAAGGAGGCACCACGAATGGAGGATATTGATGTCGTGCGTGACTTTCCAGATGTATTTCCTGAAGAACTACCAGGACTACCAACCGACCAAGCTACAGAGTTTGTTATAGATCGATACCCGGAGCCACACGGTATCTAAAGCACCTTATCGAATGGCTCCTACTGAATTGAAGGAATTAAAAGTACAATTACAAGAACTACTGGACAAGGGTTACATCAGACCTAGCATATCACCATGGGGAGTGCCAGTATTATTCGTAAAGAAGAAGGACGGTAGTGTTCGACTGTGTATAGACTATTGGGAACTGAATAAACTGACAATTAAGAATCGATACCCATTGCCTCGGATCGATGACTTGTTCGATCAGTTGCAAGGTGCCAAGGTGTTCTCCAAGATCAATATTCTGTCAGGATACCATCAGTTGAAGATTAAGGACTGAGATATTCCCAAGACAACATTCAGGACGAGATATGGACATTATGAATTTTTGGTCATGTCTTTTGGATTGACTAATGCACCAGCAACTTTTATGGAACTTATGAATTGGGTATTCCATGATATGTTGGATACGTCGGTCATTGTATTCATTAATGATATATTGGTCTACTCCAAGGACAAGGATACTCATATAATGAATCTAAGAGCCGCTCTGCAGCGATTACGGCAAGAGAAGCTTTACTCCAAATTTACAAAGTGTGAGTTTTGGCTAACTGAAGTCGCTTCCTTAGGCCATGTTGTATCCATTGAAGGAATTAAAGTGGATCCTAGCAAGATTGAAGCCATTGTGAAGTGGAAAGCACTGAAGAGCGTTGCAGAAATTAGAAGTTTCCTAGGTCTAGCTGGGTATTATCAATGATTCGTGGAAGACTATTCCCGAATTGCCGTACCTCTCACCAGTTTGACTAAGAAGGGAAAAAAGTTTGTTTGGACTGATAAATGTGAGAAGAGTTCCCAAACATTGAAGGCTAGATTGATATCTGCTCCGACCTTGACTATTCTGATTCTAGGACAGCCATTTATTTTGTACATTGATGCGTCAGGATTGGGTTTAGGATGTGTACTTATGCAAGGAGAACGAGTAATTGCATATGCCTCAAGACAACTGAAGACACATGATAAGAACTATCCCACTCATGACTTGGAATTAGTAGCAGTGGTACATGCTGTCATGATATGGATACATTACTTGTACGGAGAGAAATTTCAAATTAAATCAGATCATAAGAGTCTTACTTATCTTTTTAATCAGAAGGAGTTGAATATGAGACAAAGAAGATGGCTGGAACTATTGAAAGACTATGATTGTGATATCCAATATCATCCGGCAAAAGCTAATGTGGTAGCTGATGCGCTGAGTAGGAAAGCAATGATAAAATCTCAAGGAGAGATTAACACAACTGCCGCAATGTTTACTATCGTAAAAGTGTTTAATTACGATAATGAGCAGTTTGAGATAGATGCACCGGGTGAATCCACCAACCAAGGGTTTATTCATCGGTTTTCAAATATGTTTGCCACATTAAAGATTGTACCTGATATAATTGATGAAGTGAAAACAGCTATTAAATCAGACCCTTATCTAAGAACAGTACAAGAGGACATTGAAAAAGGTAGGACTATCCCTGAGTTCATCTTGGACGATGGAAAGGTACTGAAGTACAAAGGAAGATTATGTTTACCTGAAACAGAAAGTTTAGACATTAGACACCGACTAATGACGGAAGCCCATACTACCGTCTATTCGATACATCTTGGAAGTATAAAAACGTATCATGATTTAAAGAAATTATATTGGTGGAGAGGAATGAAAGCAGATGTAGCTAAATTCGTGTCTCAATGCCTAAATTGTCAGAGGCTGAAGGCTGAACGACAAAGACCTACAGGACTGTTACAGTCGTTACCGGAACCAGCATGGAAATGGGGCTGCATCACTATGGACTTCGTCACCGGGTTACCATTGACTCCCCGAGTAGTTGACGTGGTTTGGGTGATTGTAGACCGCTTGACTAAAACGGCTCGATTTATAGCTATACGAACTTAGTATACACTGGAGAGGTTAGCTAAGTTGTTTGTGGATAATATTGTCAGATTACACGGTGTACCTGAATGCATTATGTCCGACAGAGATCCACGATTTACTTCAAAGTTTTGGAAAGGATTGCAAAAGGCTATGGGTACAACATTGAAGTTTAATACTGCATTCCATCTGCAGACACACGGACAGTCAGAGCGTACCATTCAGATTTTAGAGGACATGCTTTGGGCCTGTGTAATTGATTTTAAATGATAATGAGATGAAAAATTGCCATTGATCGAGTTAGCTTATAACAACAGCTATCAGGCTACTGTACAGATGTCACCCTATGAAGCATTGTATGGTAGGAAGTGTCAAACTCCTTTGTTTTGGAATGAAGTTGGAGAACGTAGCATTGTTGGACCACAATTTGTTGAAGAGACTTGTCGAGTAGTCGACATTATCAAGGAAAGAGTAAGAACGGCTCAGAATCGTCAGAAACAGTATGCAGATACTCGACGTCGAGATCTTGAATTCGTCATAGGTGATAAGGTGTTCTTGAAAGTATCACCTATGCGAGGTTTATAATGGTTCAGACAGAAAGGGAAACTAAATCCGAGATATGTCAGGCCATATGAGATTCTAGCTAAACGTGGAAAAGTGGCTTACCAGTTAGCACTACCACCATCTACGTCAAGTGTGCATGATGTATTTCATGTTTCATTATTGAAGAAGTACGTCAGAGATCGAACGCATGTTTTGATAGTAGATCCACCTGATTTGACCGATGATTTGACATTTGAAGTAGCACCAACTAAAATCACCAGTTGAAAGGTTCAACGACTACACAACCGTGACATCTATTATGTTAAAGTCACCTGGAGAAGCAGAGATATAGAAGAAATCACATGGGAAGAAGAGAATGCTATGCGAAAGCAATACCCTTATCTTTTCGACTCGGAAGGTACGTACCAATTTCGAGGACAAACTAACCGGTCTTACCACCTTGCACCAGGTCTATCTATCATGGTCGAGCCAAGTGGACTAAGTGCGTGAAGGAAATCACAAGACTAGGTATGAAATTGACACAAAAATAGTAAATTTAAGGGTAAGGTCGCATGCCTAAACAGGTAGGGTCAACCCACCTCAACAGAGTCCAACCCATGACTTTTCAGTCCTAGGGTCGGATGACTTGAGACCCCAGGGTCGACGGATCCTGCGACCCTAGCATCAACCCTAGGATGACAGACTGAAACCGTAATTAAGAAACTTTTCTAATTTCAAGGGGATGCTTTCCTAATCTCGATGGAACTTATTTTGGGAGGTTTTCCTATATAAATAGGACGTCCCTTAGCCTCTTTCACTCCTTTTGAAACCCTAATTGAAAGTAAGAGAAAGATAAGAAAAGGATAAGAGAAGGAGAAATGAAGAAGAAGACTAAGGAGAAGAAATTCAGAGAAATCTCTGAATCTCAGCAACCCTAAGGTATGAATACATTATCCATGAATTATGTAAGACCCTGTAATAGTTTATGAAGAAGGTAGGATCTAGGAAAAATCCAAATCATCCATCCATGGCCATCTATGGATAGATTCCAATGGAATCCATGGAGGAAATCATTGTAAACAAAGTAAAGTGTGTAACTTGGAGTTGAGCCAAGAACAATCATAGAATGGACTATAAAAGTATGCCAAAGGATCCAAACATGAAAGAATGGACTGTAGGATGAAAGGTCGACTCAAACTACGTGTAGTAGCACGTAGGGTCGATTGGTAATTGACCCTACTAGACTACAGGATCGACCCCATGCTCTCAGGAAGTCTAGGGAGGTTGTGGTCGCACCTAGGGTCAATGGGTAACCGACCCTACACCCTGGGGTCTCAGACAACTGCTACCCTACCTGCGACCCAACCTGCGACCTAGCTATACAGCAAGCATAAAATTGTTAGAATTAATTCTAATTAAAATTTATCGACTTGTTAAGTTCTCCTAGTGATATAAAAGTGATTCTTAAAGCTTGAAAGAGGATTTACACTCAATCAAAGGTGAGGGAACAAGACCTAAAATAATCGGCTAATAATAAACTGTTTTCGTTTATTGAGTCCAAACCATATATGATTCTATGATTGTATGATTGTAATGTGCATATCACATGTCATCTACTATTCCTGTTACTACTGTTCATGCATATTTAATTCAGTTTATTTACAACATGATGATGATGATGATGCTAGGAATAGGCATGTGAATGTTTGTGTGTGGTTAGTGTACTTGATGAGAGTGGGGCATTAGGGGAAGTGTGATGCGGTGCGGTCCTAAGCACTTTAGCCCTATCTCTACTCAAGTCTTGTCCACTTGTATCATCGTATCGCCATTACCTTAGCAGAACTATTACATCGTAGGGCATCAGGGGAGGTGGTCTCAGACCGTGTAGTCTCTGACTCTGCCGGGAGGCCTTAGCTCTATCTCTATGTAAGTATTTAGGGATGCTTGGGTGAGGCCTTGGATACACTGTTTGACATTAGGATTGGTTAGTTGCGAGCCCAGTTCGCAAGCCCTCGCCAACAAGGGCTTACATGTTGGTATGGGTAGAGCATCAGAGGAAGTGTGATGTGGTGGGGTCCTAAGCACTTTAGCTCTATCTCTATTCCATGGTAGGGTGGATGTGGACGACAATGGTGTTTGACCCATTGGGGGGCTTACACACCCTGTGTATAGAGGCGCGGCGGCCACCAAACCTTTATATAGCACATTGCAAACTTATATACCAGACCAAAGATATGAATTGAATGCATGCATATGTTTGTTGCATTGTTTTGTTTGCTTACTTAGCCGTGATGTGTGCTCACCCTTTTCAAATTCGAATATTTTAGTTGATGATGCAGGTATGACCATGGAAGATTATATGAGTGCTCCCATATACAGATACATTACGGTGATGGACGTAGTAGATATAATGGAGACACATGATTCGTCAGGCGAATGCAACTCATGCGTTTTTTATTAGATTTTAGTTGGATTATTGAGTAAATTTAATTGATTATTTTATTTACTTATGTCTTAGTCAATGAAAGATAATTGAGTATTTTATTTATGATTATCACATTTAGATTCTCAGTTCATTTAATATTTAAGACTTCTTCTATTTTGTATTTACTCTGATTATGGTTATGGATGTGTATGGTTTACGCAAACGGACACAGCCTATTTGAGATCCTGGTTGAACCGTTGGTTTATTAGCGGTTCATCACACCATTCTGAACAGTGCAGAATTGGGGTGTGACAAAGCCTGCCGAGGAGTTAGAGCAAATCCCGATGGCAGACGATCAGTCCGAAAAGACATTCCAAGTAGGCTCCTTGCTACTTGAGGACCAGAGGGAGGAGCTAATAGGGTTCCTCAGGAAAAATCGAGATGTGTTCGCATGGTCGGCCTCTGAGATGCTAGGAATCCCTAGAGAAGTGATCGAACATCACCTGACTGTTGACCCCCAACACTGCCCAGTCAGACAGAAGAAGAGGAGCTTCGCGCCTGCCCGACAGTTTCTTATAGATGAAGAAGTCCAGAAGTTATTAGCGGCCGGCTTCATGCGGGAAGTAGCTTATCTAGACTGGCTAGCGAACGTGGACATGGTGCCCTAGGCAATCGGAAAGTGGAGGATCTGCATAGATTTTACAGACCTCAACAAAGCTTTTCCTAAAGACAGCTATCCACAGTTGCGCATCGACCAATTGATAGACGCTACGACTGGGCACGAGCAGCTCAATTTCCTTGATGCGTACTCAGGGTACAATCAAATCAAAATGAGAAAGGCTGATGAGGAGTGCACCTCCTTTGTCACTAACCAGGGGCTTTTCTGCTATACGGTCATGCCTTTTGGCCTAAAGAACGCAGGAGCCACCTACCAAAGTTGGTGAACAAAGTGTTCAAAGATCATATCTGCCAAAACATAGAGGTATATGTCGACGACTTCCTAGTAAAGAGCCAGCAAGCCGACCATGATCTAGCCAACCACAGTGAAGCATTCCAAGTCCTTCGTAGACACAACATGAAGCTGAATCCCACCAAGTGTGCCTTCGGAGTCGCATCTGGGAAATTCTTGTGTTTCATGGTCTCACAGAGGGGAATAGAAGCCAACCCCTCAAAGATCATGGCCATCTTAAACATGGCCGCGCCGACCAGACCCAAACAGGTACAGGAGCTGAACGATAGCATAGCCGCCCTCGGCCGCTTCATGTCAAAGTCGGCCGAACGATGCCTTCCCTTCTTCAAGACACTGAAAGGAGCTGGGAAGTTTGAATGGACTGAGGAGTGCCAGAAAGCCTTCGAGGACCACAAGGCTTACTTGTCCTCACCGCCACTACTAGTGAAACCCAATCCTGGAGACGAGTTGCAACTTTACCTCGAAGTCTCTAACCAAGCGGTGAGTGCCGTGCTGCTGAAAGTAGAAGATAGGGTGCAACGGCCGATATACTATATAGCAAGGTGTTGTTGGACACAGAGACCCGATACAAGCCAATTGAAAAACTGGCGCTCGCCCTGGTGACAGCTGTGTGGAAACTCCAACCATACTTCCAAATATACCCCATCTCTGTGCTTTCCAACACACCTCTAAAGAAGGTTCTATCAAAGTCTGACATATCCGGCCGACTCATAAATTGGGAAATGGAGCTCGACGAGTTCAAGATAAATTACGTCCTAAGAACTGCCATCAAAGCCCAGGAATTGGCAGACTTCGTTGTCGAATGCACCCTACCAGAGGAAGAAGTTGTTGAACCTCCAGCAGGGAATGCACCAGAACCAACCGAGGCCCCTTGAACACTGCAGGTAGACGGATCCTCCGTAGACGGCCGAGCAGGTGATGATGTGATACTGACAAGCCTGGATGGTTTTAAAATCTGATCAGCAGTGAGATTCAGATTTCATGCCACGAACAATGAAGCCGAGTATGAGGCCTTACTGGCGGGCCTCAGATAAGAAAAAAGCATGGCCGTTCGATGGCTTATAGTCCAAGGTGACTCGCAAGTGGTCATCCAGCAAGTACAAGGCGATTATGAAGCCAAGCAACCAGAGATGCTGAAATACCTGAAAAAGGTCAACTCGGCCATCACAGCTTTCCGAAGTGTCGAGCTACAGTATGTGTGCCGGGATGAGAACATCGAAGCAGTTGAGCTGTCTAGGCTCTCCCTGGAAGACATCTCAGGAATGGATTCTACCGTGTATGTGGAGTTATTGGAGCATGCCAACAGCTCTGCCGAGGAAGTTGCGTCTATCGAAATCATCTCTAGCTGGTACGACAACATCTACCGCTACCTCCGAACAGGTGCACTTCCAGACGATAGGAAAGATGCATGGCGCATCCAAGCCCAGTCCAAACTGTACACCATTTACAATGATGTGCTGTACAGAAGATCCTACACCATGCCATTGATTCGGTGTCTCCGGTTGGATGAAGCCGAGCAAGTTATGAAAGAGGTCCACGAGGGAATATGTGGTTGGCACCAAGGAGGCCGATCATTATTCCAGAAGATCCTTTGGCAAGGCCATCACTGGCCCAGGATGCATGATGACTGCATCGAGCTGGTGGGCAAGTGCGATAAGTGCCAGTTCTACGCACCAGTCTTGTCACACCCCAATTATGTACTATTCAGAACGGTGTGATGAACCACTAATAAACCAACGGTTCAACTAGGATCTCAAATAGGTTGTGTCCATTAGCTTAAACTATACACATCCACAACCATAATCAGAATAAATACACAATAACAGAAGTCTTAATATTAAATGAACTGAGAATCTAAATGTGATAATCATAAATAAATATCCAATTATGTTGTATCAACCGAGACATAAATAAATAAAATATCAAATTACATTTCCCTTATGGTTCAAATAAAATCTAATCGAAAACGCATGAGTTGCACTCGCATGATGAGTCATGCGTCTCCATTATATCTTCAGCATCCATTGCAGCAATGTGCCCGTATGCGGGAGCATTCATATAATCTTCCACAATCGTACCTCCATCATAAACTAAAAATATTCGAATTCGAAAGGGTGAGCACACATCATGGCTCAGTGAGCAAACAAAAAAATGCAACAAACATATGCATGCTTTCAATTTATAAATGTGGTCTGGTATATAAGTTTGCAATGTGCTATAGAAAGGTTCGGAGGCCTCCTCAACTCTATACACTAGTGTGTGGAGCCGTCCAATGAATATCGGCATTGCCGTCCCACATGCACCCACCATGGACAAGTATACACCCAAAAAAAATGGCATTGCTGTACTGGCTGCCCATACCAACACGTAAGCCCCTATTAGTGAGGGCTTGCAAACTGGTCTCGCAACTAACCAATCCTAATGTCAAACAGTGTATCTAAGGCCTCACCCCAGCATCCCTCAATACGTCCATAGAGATAGAGCTAAGGCCCCCGGCGGAGTCAGAGACTACACGGTCCGAGCCAACCTCCCCTGATGCCCTACGACGTAATAGCTCTGCTAAGGTAATGGCGATACGATGATGTTAGTGGACAAGACTTGAATAGAGATATGGTACAATATACCCAATGAAAACGGCATTACAGTACTGGTTGCACCATCCCCTATCCGCATCAAGTACACCAACATTCACTTAGTGGACAAGACTTGAGTAGAGCTATGGCACAATATACCCAATGAAAAAGGCATTGAAGTACCGGTTGCACCATCCCCTACCCGCAACAAGTACACTAACCAAACACAAACATTCACATGCCTATTCCTATCATCATCATCATCATCATGTTATAAACAACGAAGTAAATATGCATGAACAGTAATAATAGAAATATTGGATGACATGTTAAATGCACATTACACGCATATAAGCATGGAATCATACACAGTGTTGGACTCAATAAAATAAAATAGTTTATTATTAGCCAATTAGTTTAGGTCTTGTTCCCTCACCTTTGCTTGAGTGTAGATCCTCTTTCAAGCCTTTAGAATCACCTTTATATCAATAGGAAAACCTAACAAGTCGATAGATTTTAATTAGAATTTATTCTGACAGTTTTAAGCTTGCTGTATTGCTAGGGTCGCAGGTTGGGTTGCAGGATGGGTCGCAGGATATGAGACCCCAGGGTATAGGGTCGATCATAGGGTCAGTTATCCATCGACCCTAGGTGCGACCGTAGCTTCCCTGGATATCCCGAGAGCTAGGGGTCGATCCTGTGGTCTGATAGGGTCGGTTACCAGTCGACCCTAAGTGCGACCAGATGTAAATTGAGTCGACTTTTCATCCTACAGTCCTCTCTATCATGTTTGGATCGTTTGGCTTACTTTCATGGTCCATTATATGATTCTTCTATGGCTTAAAACTACAAGTTACTTCCTTTACTTTGTTTTCAATGATTCCCTCCATGGATTCCATTGAAATCTTCCCATAGATGGATGATTTGGGTTTCTCCTAGATCCTACCCTCTTTATATACTATTCTAGGGTCTTACACAATTTATGGGGAATGTTTTCATACCTTAGTCTTGCTTAATTCAGAGATTCCTCTGAAACTCTTCTCCTTAGCCTTCTTCTCCAACTTTCTTTTTCTTCCTTCTCTTCTCTTCTCTCACTTTCAATTAGGGTTTCAAAAGGAGTAAAAGAGTCTAAGGGACGTCCTATTTATAGAGAAAAACCTCCAAAAATACATCCCAACGAGTTTAGGAAAGGTTCTCTTTGAATTAGGAAAGTTTTCTAATTTCCGATTTCTGTCAGTTTGCCTAGGGTCGATCCTAGGGTCGCAGAATCCATCGACCCTAGGGTCTCAAGTCATCCAACCCTAGGACTCAAAAGTCATGGGTTGGACCTTGCTGAGGTGGGGTCGACCCTACCTATTTAGGCATGCGACCCTACCGTCCATTCTATTGTTTTTGGGTCAATTTCATACCTGGTTTTGTGATTTCCTTCACACACTTGGTCTGTGTGGCTCGACCATGATAGGTAGACCTAGTACAAGGTGGTAAGACTGGTTAGTTCGGTACGGGTCTTACAAGTCCCACCTGCCCCGGCCGCACCCCTACAGCCGATCACAAGTCACCTCCCTTTTTCCATTTGGGGCATGGACATCATGGGCCCCTTCCCCAAGGCGACATATCAGCGGAATTATGTCATTGTGGCCATTGACTACTTCACAAAGTGGATTGAAGTTGAAGCCATTGCCAAAATTGATGCAACCAAGGTGGAGCAGTTCTTAAGGCATTTCGTCGTATACCGATTTGGTGTGTCCAGAATACTTGTGACAGATAATGGCACCCAGTTCGCCAGTGCATCATTCACAGACTTTTGCGCAGAGTTAGGATCAACCATCGATTTGGGTCGGTCGGCCACCCGCAAACAAGTAGACAGACTGAGGCCACAAATAAAACCATATTGTCCAACCTGAAAAAGATGGTGGCGGATGAAAAGGAGAAATGGGTCGACATGTTACCGCGCATCGTCTGGTCATACAGGACCACCAGTAGGACCCCCACGGGTGAAACTCCCTTCATGCTTGCCTTTGGCACAGAGGCAGTCGTCCCAGTCGAGGTATTTCATCCCACTTTCTAGATGCTAAACTAAATGAGGATACTAACTCTGAGGATCTCCGGACCAACTTGGACAATTTGGAGGACGTGCGGGAGTCGACAGCATTCAGGGTGGGTACATACCAGCAGGCGATCGCTCGGCACTACGACAAGACAGTCCGACCCAAGCAATTCAGGGTCGGAGACTTCGTCCTCAGAAAAGCAGCAGTCTCCGAGCCCACCAATTAAGGGAAAATGGCCCAAAATTGGGAAGGTCCTTACCGCATCCTCAGAACCGGCCGACCAGGATCATACAAGCTGGCCACCCTCGGCGGTGAAGAAATACCGAGGACTTGGTACGCCACCAATCTTCGCAAGTATTACCAGTGAACAGTTGTTAGCCTTTAAGTTGTTTAGTCATGTCGGCCGATCTGTCTTGGCCAATATGGTAGTTTTCACCTTTCTTTTTTAAGTTAAGTGGTCTCAGTTATACGCCGGACCCCCTATGGGCACCAGCTCATTTCATTTTAAATACAAGAAGTAATGTCATTCAGCCAACAACTGGCAGCAATTGACATAGCTGTTCCTTTCGGCCCAGCCGACCTACTCGCAACCTCAAGCAGGCCCGAGCAGCACGCCGGCCCTCGGTGACTCTGCCTACCCATACCCTCAAGCAGGTATGAGTAGCATGCAGAAGATCACCCATTCTGCCTACCCATACCCACAAGCAGGTAAGGATAGCATGCAGATCATACATAACACCACTTGCTCACACCCACAAGCAGGTATGAGCAGCATATAGGTGCTCAACAATTCTGCCTACCCATACCCACAAGCAGGTAAGGGTAGCATGCAGACCACACATAACACCGCCTACTCACACCGACAAGCAGGTATGAGTAGCAAGCAGATACCAGGTGACGCCATCCACAGACATGATAGGCGCGCAGCACTTCTTTACTACCCACGCTCGGCTCCTCAAAGGAATGTCCTAGACTTTCCATGCCTTAGCCATATCAATTACGATTTAAGTTTCCTCGGCCTGCTCAGCCATCAAGCCGACAACACTTCTGGGGTAGGGGCAATACAATGACACTGAAGCCGAACAGCACAAAAGGAATGAAAAACTACAACACAAAGGGAATGAGAAAAAGTGAATTTTATTCATGAAAGCCCACAAGGGGCAGCAGTACAAAACTCACAAGGGGCAAAACATTACGGAAACAAAAAAATAAAAATTATACATCAGCCAGCAGGCAGAAGACCTCTCAAAATGGCCGTCCTTGGCAGCGGGATCGGTTGGGACGTCGCTCGGCAGCTGCACATCCAGAAGCTCGACGATCGGCGTCTGGGGAACCTCATAGGCTGGCAAGTCATCCTCCAGCATATTCTCGGCCTCCCTACACGCCGTTGGCTCCAGCACCTCCTCCTCGGCCAAGATTGGAAAATCCGAGCAGTTAAAAACCACGCCATTCCCAACGAGCTGCTCCTTCAAGTAGGCAGCCCCTTTCTGGAAGAACCCGCTGGCGGCCTCCTCCAAGTCATTGGCATACTGAGAAGACAACCGGTAGTCAGCCACGGCCTGGTCCCGGATCTTGGCCTGGAACTCCTCCGCCTTAGCCAACGCCTCCTTGGCTGACCTTGCGTCGTCCTCGGCCGTCTGCTTGGCATCCTCGGCTGCTTGCAGTCTCCTACGCCTGCTGCACCCTCCGATGTTCCTCCAAAAGGGCGACCTCGGCTTTGTCCAGAGAAGTCCGAAGGTTGGGCTTCTCCAAGGCAAGGCCTTCGGCCTCGGAGGTTTTCTCATTCAGCTTATCCTCGGCTGCCTTCAGAGCCGCTCATAGTGAAGACTCCACTTCACTCTTCTCTTCCAGGTCCATCATCATGGTCGCAGCCTTCTGACAAAGCTTGGCCACGAGGCTGCTACCTTGCATACCAGAAAAATGGGACACTTAGTAAAAATTCTAACAGCCAAGTCAAAGTAAATTTGATAGAAAGTGGGCTAACCATCATACCTGGGTGCTGGCGAGGAAGATCCTCTTCAGCAGATCAGTCATCTCCAGAGAAGAAGTGAAGGACACATCCTCTGGAGGGCAGTTCTGGGTGAGCATGATCCTGGCCACCCGTGTGATCTTGAACATCGAGTCAGTGTCCTTTAAGCCGAGGTCTGGAGTAAACATCGCCGCCCCCACCTTCTTCTTGGAGCTGCCCTCCATGGGGGGAACGGACTCCCCTTGCACCTTTGCATCGGTAGCTTCGGTCAGATCGACCACCTTAATTTCCCGGAGGGGCTGGACTTCCTTCGTCGCAGCCCCCCTTTGGTCGTCCTCATGCCGACCAACCCTCATGGCCGGCCTTGCCTTGTAGATATCGGCCGGCAGTTCTTCGGCCGATCCGATCTTCTTCTTCTGAGGACCCTCGATTGCTGGCCTCTTGCCCTTGGGGTCATTTGCCATTGCCCGCGTCTGTGGGGCGGCCCCGCCAGCCTGGTCGTCTCTTCGATCGGCTTGCTTTCCTACTTCTGTGGCCCCGCTTGCACAGAATCCGGCCCACTAGTTGATCGTTGGAAAAGTTCACTGCAACATAGGGAATAAACAGACGGTCACTACTACAGAACAATATCCAATTGGATTGCAACAGTTGGAGATAAAAACATACCGAGCAAGCCGTGCTCGGCCAACTTCTAGGGATCCGCCAGGTCGGCATACCGAACGGTCTGACTCTCCAGTACCTTGCGAAGGGTCCGTCTCTCCTCTGAGGTCAAGAAAGGCACCTTGTTGAATCCCGTTGCGTCGACCATGAGCCACGCATTGGACAGAGGCAATGCAGGGCTGCCCGCCAAAGGACCCACGAAGAAAAATTTCTCTTTCCACCCATGAATGGAAGAGGGCTTCTGAGATATCAGCAGAAGCTTCTTCGCGTTCCTCTGACTGCAATAGTCCCACCCACTCATGGAGCGGGTTTCAGTAAGGCTGGAAAACTGGAATAGAGATCGGAACAAGTTCATTGTCGGAGTCTCTTATAGTCGGAGGACAAACATTATGAAGGCGTAAATGCACCGCCACCCATTCGGAGTCAGTTGGGATGGAGCGATGCGATACACCTTTAGGATATCAACTACAAGGGGGTGTAAAGGGAAACATATGCCAGACTTCAAAGTGTGTTCATACACGCAGATCTCCGAAAGGTTCAGGCTACAAGCCCTCTCCTCTGACAAAGGAAGTCAGACAAGGACGTCAGTCATGGGTTCCTTTAACTGATAAGCCCTACGGATTTGAGTCAAGGCCATATCAGATACAACCTTGCTCGGCACCCTCCACGCGGGGAGCTTATCTATAGGCAGAATTTTAGGATGGTCACTCCTCTGGCGAGGAGCCCTCTGAGTAGAAGTGCCTACTGGGCGACTACGCTCGGCGGTGTCGGAAGAACCTTGCTCAAGTTCCTCCTCAGATGCCAGACCTGAAGCTGAAGAGACAAATCCCAGAGATTTACGGGCACTAGCCCTCTCACCAGAGTCTTTCGACTCGGTGGTTTCCGATCCAAACTCCAGACTAATGGAGTCTCAAGTCCTCCTCTTCCTACTGGGAGGCTCGGGAGCAACTGATAACTCATCCAGTGAGTCAGACGACCTCTCCGAAGAAGAGGTCCGGTACTGGGCCGTGAGTTCACTCTCTCTCACTCTTCCTAGTGGTTTGACGCTATTGGACGAAGCAGAACTAAATAACATGAAAGAAAAAGAAGTCGAAGGGAAGGAAGGACAAAGTGGAGGGACTTATTGATTCGAAAGGAAGCAAGGAAGACGCACGACAGACTTGGATACTCGGATGCTTCGACCAAGCAAGAAGACTCCGATCTCAACTCGTCCAAATGGTCGAATGGAAACGTTTGGAGAATATTTATAGGCACCGAGTTTGAAATTTAACTTTTAAAATTCCGAACACGTGGCTGTACAGTAGTGGCTTAATGTCTGTCGCATCGGGCGCGACGTGATAGGCTGATGTCAGCCGAAACGATGACTCTGAGGATGATTACGACACCGATTCTCGAGACAATCGGATTCGATCTCCACCGTTCGATGGGCCGACTGTCACACCCCAATTCTGGACTAACCAGAATGATGTGATGAACCGTCAATAAACCAACGGTTCAACCAGGATCTCACTCAGGCTATCCCACGTATGATAAACCAAAACACATTCCACAATAATCAGAGGTAATAAAGTAAATAGTGGAAGGCTTACAGATAATGAACTGAGGTCTATTCATGATAAATAATTAATATTCCATTTATTTCCAAGTAACCAAGACATAACTTAATACATATTACAATATTCAAATACGAAAACTAAACACTAAACGTATCCATCGTTGAAACACTCGCTTAACGAATCATGTTCCTCCTCCACAGCTTGCTCATCATGGCGTGTTAACATAATCTTCAATTATAATACCTACAACATCAGAAACTAAAAGATTTGTGTGCACGAGGGTCAGCTCTCCAACTTGAGCTCAGTGAGTAAACAAAACAATGCAACAATCATATGCACGCATTCAATTCATATCTGTGGTCTGGTTTTACGTTTGCACTGTGCTATAGAAAGGATAGGTGGCCGCCGCACCTCTATGCACGAGAGTGTGGATACGCCCGATGAACTCTCACCGTCGCCCACAACACCCACAATGGACATTGTACACGAAGGTCACATTTATCGTTGCACAACTCAATACCAACAAATAAACCCCTGATGGCTAGGGCTGCAAACGGGGCTCGCTACTAACCAATCCTAATGTCAAACAATGTATCCAAGGCCTCACCCCAACATCCCTTAGAGCAACCGTAAAGATAGAGCTAAGGCCCCTCGATAGAGTATAGGACTCAAGGACCGAGGCCCTCTTTGATGCCCTACGTCGCAATAGTTCTGCTAAGGTAACGGCGATACGACGGTAAGACCCGTGTCAATCTAACCCGGTCTTACCACCTTGAACCAGGTTTACCCATTATGGTCGAGTTAAATGGACCAAGGGCATGAAGGAGATTGAGATCCCAGGTATCAAATCGACCCAAAAACACTTAATTGGAAGGGAGGGTCACATACCCAGCTAAGCAGGGTCGGACCTCCCAAAGCAGAAAGTCAGACCCTTAATTTTGAAGGGAGGGTCGGACATCTTGAGCCCTAGGGTCGACGGGATCATCGACCCTCCAATCGACCCTCGAATTCTGTCGAAATAGAAATTAGGAAAATTTCCTAATTTTCGATTGGATTCTTTCCTAATCTTAAAGGACTTATTTTAGGATGTTCCTAGTCTATTTAAAGGACGTCCCTAAGCCACTTTCACTCCTTTCACAACCCTAGTCGAATTGAGAGAAAGAGAGAAGAAGGAAAGAGGAAGAAGAAAGGGAAGGAAGAGAAATTAAGCCAAAAGAGAAGAGTTGCAGAGAAAGATTATTCTTCTCAGGTATGAATACTAATTCCATGAGTTTCTACAGACCTTAGGCTAGTTAATGTTGAGGGTGTGATCGGAGAACCCAAACCATCAATCTATGGTTAGGTTTCCATGAAAAACCATAGGAAAATGCATGAAAGCTATCTAGGTAGGTTATACATGGTTTCAGACTATGGAATGAATGTAGAATGGAATGTAGGAGCAAGCCATAGGATCCCAAGCACGAAGAATGGATTAAAAGAGAGAACTGGACCAAAGTGCACCGAGGGTCGCACCAAGGGTCAATGACCATCCGACCCTAGGTGTTCCTGACCATCGACCCTCAGTGTTCGGGAAGTTCAGAGCTAAGGGAGGGTCGCACCCAGGGTCGATCCTGACTCCGACCCTACCTCCGACCCTCAGTTAACAGAATGGTTTTTAATTCTGAATAAATTCTAATTAAATTCTATCGACTTTGTTAGGTCTTCTAGCAATATAATAACAATATAAAGGTTATTATAAAGCTTGAAAAAATATCTATTAGCAAGCTAAGGTGAGGAACCAGAACTCCCAACTAAATTGGTTAATAACAAAAACTGTTTTCTATTTCTTGAGTCCTATGCTATGCTTGATTTTATGCGAATATGTTTGTAATGTACATACAGCATGCCATCCAATATTTCTATTACTTGTTCATGCATATTTACTTTATCGTTTCTAACATGATGATGATGATGATGATGACGAATAGGCATGTGCTTGTATGTGTGTGGTTGATGTACTTGATGCGAGCGAGTATCAGGGGAGGTGTGATGAGAACGTCAATAAACGTTAACCTTTGGCGGGTCTCAGCACTTTAGCTCCATTTCTAACTCAAGTTTTGTGCATTAGCATCGTGGTATCGCCATTACTTTAGCAGAACTATTATGTCGTAGAGTATCAGGGGAGGTGGTCTCGGTCCTTGTAGTCTCTGACTCTACCGGGAGGCCATAGCTCTATCTCTATGGACATTCTGAGGGATGCTGGGGTGAGGCCTTGGATACACTGTTTGGCATTAGGATTGGTTAGTTGCGAGCCCAGTTTGCAGCCCTAGCCAACAGGGGCTTACGTGTTGGTATGGCACTATATAGCAATAAACGTAACCTTTGTTATATAATGTTCATGATTGGGTGCATGTGAGTTGACGATAAACGTGATCATCGGGTAACATCACACACTCGTGTATATAGGTGGGGTTAATAAACGCGATCTTTGACTACCTAAACCTTTCTATTGCATACTGCAAACTTTAAACCGGACCAAAGATATAAATTGATTTGCACGCATATGTATTGTTGCATTGTTTTGGCTACTCACTAAGCGGTGATGTGTGCTCACCCCTCGACGTCGAATATTTTTAGTTGATGATGCAGGTTATACCGTTGAAGACTACATGAACGCATCTGCGTACGGGAACGTGGCAGCAATGGAAGCTGGAGCTGAAGAAGATACACACGACTCCTCTTGCGAGTGCAACTCGTGTGTATTTGATTAGATGTTTTATAGGTTTCTTTATTGGATTTATTAAGACATGTATTTGGTATTTAAATATTTATGTCTCAGTTGAAAATAGAATAATTGGCTATTAAATTATTGATATCATCTTAGTTTCTCAGTTCATGTTATTATAAGACTTTCGCTATTGTGTATTTACTCTGATTATGATTACGGATGTGTGTAAGTTTGGATAACACGGGGATAGCCTATTTGAGATCCTGGTTGAACCATTGGTTTATTAGCAGTTCATCACACCATTCTGAGATGTGTGAAATTGGGGTGTGACAACTTGGTATCAAAGCATCTCAGGCCTTGCCCGCCGAACTAACATACATTCTAGACAATTGTAAACTGAGATAGGATAAAAAGTAAAAACTGTAATATAAACACAATGTAAGCACAGGTGATGATTGAGGCCAAATTTAAAAAGAGAATAATGCATCTATTAAAGGGGAAACAAGTTACATACAATGAGTGAGAGAAACAAAATGTATATACATAACTAAAGCAGAGTACAGTCCACAACCCGAACAGTTACTCTGATGTACAAGAAAATAAAGTACAATCAAGAAGCTGGAGGCGAAGGAGGAGGCGGGGCCTCACGATCTCGATCATAGTCCTCAGCATAGACCCTAGTCAACCAGGCCACCTGGGTCTGGGTCGTCCGGAGACTAGCTGCAAGATCGGCTACCCTCCTATCAGTCGCCCGCTGGACCGATAACAGCTCATCCACCCTCATACACTGAGCGTCTAGCAACTCCTCCATCCTCAGATCAGATCTGCGCTGAGCCTCCCTGATCTCCTGTAGCATCTCCACCATGTCAGAAGGTGGGAGTGAAGGACCAGCCGCATGAGAAGGACCAGCCTCAGGTACAGGATCCGCCGCAGAAGAAATACCAACACCAGCCGCATGTATGGGTGAAGGCGGTGGTATCGAGTCCACATCCATATACATACGGTCATCATCATTGACAGGATCCACGCGAGCTCTAGCAGCGGCAGCAGCAGCCTTGGCATCAGCCATCTCGATACGAGTGTGAGGGCGCACCATCGCGTTCCTCTCCTCATCACTAACCTGGGCATCCCGCATACACATCTTGCAAATTACCTCCCAATCTAGAGGCGACGAGAAGGTCTTCTCCTGGATCTTCTCATCTAACAGGTCAACCCCCAGACGGGTCAGTAGCACTGTAATCATGCGTCCATAGGGTAGATTACCCCTATGACCGGACAATGTACCACTAATCATAGTCCGCATGATGATGTATAGAAGGCAGACGGACTGGCGTGTGCATATACTGTATATGAGGAACTGGGTCAGCTCAGAAACCCTCTCATAGTGCCCAGTCTGCGGGATCAGATTATGTTGGATAATCTTACAGAAGACCCGTGGAGCTGGACGCAGATAACAAGCTCTCATCTGCCATCGATCAGGACGGAGCAACTGATTGTCGATCTCTGCCGTCATCTCCATCTCAACAAATTGGGGCTCTCCAGGCGCACAGTACACCATGGGGCCATCATAAGGAATGCCCAACAAGTCGGCTAGCTGCCGATAGTCGAAAGAAATATCTACCCCTTTGACGTAGCTGGTGATGCGCAACTCCTGACCATGCTCAATGTCATTGTAATTCCCCACCACCTAGAGATTACAATAGAACTGGTGCACCAAATCCGGACATGTGCACGCATCGTAGGTGATGACAGGAAGCCACCCCATGTCACCAAAGGCTCCCTCTACGTTGAACACGGCTAACTCAGCCAAGTTCACCATACGACCACCCTCAACCTTCTTACGGGCAAAGTCTACATACCGTGCCTCGGCTTCATTAGAACGAAAGCGAAGGGGATCACGAACTCTGGGTACCTTGGTGCGAGCCATGGTATCTGCAAAACAAGAAGGAGAAGGAAAAATAAGGAAATTAAGGGATAAAAATCCAAAATTGATTTAATAACGACGTAAGTTGACCATAAAGCCCCATTTCTCACCATATAAGTGGGCATGAGAACTTACGTAGATTAAAATACATCCTACAACCCACATACAGTAGGAAATTTTAACTGACGAAGCCCAATTTGAAGAAATTAAAGAAAAATAAAAAATGTCGACAAATTAGGGCAAAAAGAGAAAATTTCAAGTTTCTCGATAATCAACCGATGAAACTCAAAAAATTTTGAGGGCTTTCGTTCCTCGAGACACCAATAACAAAAGCCCCCAATAAAAATCGAATTTTTACGGTTGGAAAAAGTTTAATTTGGAAAATACAAGTTGAATGTGCGAAAACCTAGAAATGGAAACCTAAAAATAGGTAAAAATGGGAAGACATACCTGTATTGATGACGTGGACGTCAAAACCCGGAGTTAAACCGATCAAAAATGGTGGAGTAGAACTGTAGCAACTCAGAGAGGAGAGACGAGTCGTAACGGAGGAGAAATAGTGAGAAATGACCCAGAATCGGATCTTAAAAATCTGATTTTTGGTCCGAGGGTCAAACAATTCGACTAGAACCATCGACCCTCGAATCGACCCTCCCATCGACCCTCGGCTCTCGAAAACCTGACAGAAAACTAAGGGTCGGAACTGAGGGTCGGACACCCATCGACCCTCGCATCGACCCTCGGCTCTCGGGAATCTGACAGAAAATCAAGGGTCAGAACTCAGGGTCGGATACCCATCGACCCTCGCATCGACCCTCAGCTCTCGGGAAGAACAGGTCATTCCCAGGGTCGGATACCAAGGGTCGGACATACCATCGACCCTGCATAGAAAAGAGAGTATTTTTTTTATAAAATGAGCTAGAATTGGAATTGATTATTGGTTAACGTGCCTACATGAAATATAAATGACTTTTTACCTATTTTGATGATTTTCAGGCACCACCAATCACAGAAAAGAACTATGTCTGGACGTAGGGTGACCCGACAGACCCGAAATGCAGTCCCACTACCACCACCCATGGAGGAGACTAGTCAAGAGAATAATTATGCATCGGATAATCCAGAACAGGCAAAACCTACAAATTTGCCACCTCCACCACCAAAGCTAACAACCGTGGTGATGAATCTGGCACAGCAGCTGTAGCAGATGCAACACGCGCAGGCTCAGATGCAGGTTGCCATGGGAATTATGTTTCAAGCCACTCAGGCTGCACCCATGCACACAGGACAAGCCAGTGCAGCACCGGTGGGTAACCACCCAGCTCCTCAGACACCTCAACAATCGGCTGCACAGATTCCAATGCAGGTACCGGAAGCAGCTCAAGGGAATTACCAGTATCCACCCCATATGTTTGGGGCAAACCCCCAAAATCAATTGGACCACTCCTGACTAGTGGAGAGATTTTTGAAGATGAAACCCAAGGAATTCAACAGCAAACCGTCTGATCCGTTGTGGCCAGCCCACTGGATAGACGAGATGGAGAGAAATTTCCTCATGATGACTATCACAGAGGAAGAGAAAGTACTATGCGCCACCTTCATGTTCAAGGGCGATGCACATCATTGGTGGAAATCCACGAAGGCATATCTACTTACCAAGCACGCCCTACTGACATGGGCTATATATAAAGAAGCCTTCTTTGAGAAATATTTTCCACGGAGCTTCAGAGATTCGATGGAGAAGGAGTTCCTGAGTCTTTATGAGGGACAGATGTCAGTGGATGCGTACCAACAGCGTTATGAAGAGCTGTTTTTCTTCGCACCACTGAGTATACAAGAAGAAGAAACCAAAACCCGCAGGTTTGTCACGGGACTGAGAGGAAACATCAGAGAACATGTTCTGGGCTTAGAAAAGGGAATTTATAATGAAGCTGTCCAGATTGCTCGAGTTATAGAATAGAGCCAGAAGGAGAGTTATTTTACTCAAAACAGGGGCATCAAAAGGCCAGCCGGAAATTCTTACAATTGAGGTAATAACAAGACATATAAGCCTTTCCGTCCTCAGAATTTTACTGCTGCAACCAAGACTACTCCAGCATCTCAACCTCAGCCAAAGCCAAATTCTGAAGTCCTGAAGTGTTTTAACTGCAACCAACCCGGACATATGGCAAGGGAGTGCCCAAAGCCCAAGAAGCAGTTACACCAGGGACGGGTATATGCTGTTACATCCAAGGATGCGGCCGCATCACCCGATGTGGTCACAAGTATTACTGAAACTTTTAAAGTTATAATTACATTGAATGAGCATGTAGACTAAGTAAAGATAAATCACACGTATTGTACCTATAAATGGCGTACCCGCCAGAGTACTCTTCGATTCCGGAGCTACTCATTCATTTATATCTATGTCCTTTGGAAAGAAGACGAAATTACCCATCAAAACATTTGACTACAAATTACTTGTACGGTCACCGATGGGGTTAGAAGTGGAACTAGAGAAAGGTTATGGACCATGTCCAGTTCTCATTGGAGAGAAGACTTTAGATGCAACCTTGATACAACTTGAGATGGCAGACTTTGATGTCATCTTGGGAATGGATTGGTTAGCTCGACATTCTGCAAATCTATTATGCGCCGAAAAGAAGCTAACGTTCAAAGACAAAGAAGGGGTAGAACTAAGTTTTTCGGGAACCAAACTTCCCCGGAGACGCAAGCTCATACTTTCAGCACTAAAGGCTAAGAAGTTCCTTGAGAAGGGGGCAATCGGGTATCTAGTATCCGTGGTCGACCTAACCAAGGACGCGCCACGAATGGAAGATATTGACGTTGTGCGGGACTATCCTGACGTATTTCCAGAGGAACTACCCGGATTACCACCCGACCGAGCCACAGAGTTTGTGATAGACCATGTACCTGGAGCCGCACCCGTATCAAAAGCACCCTATAGAATGGCTCCTACGGAACTGAAGGAACTGAAGGTGCAACTACAAGAACTACTGGACAAGGGTTATATTCGACCCAGCATATCTCCATGGGGGCACCGGTGTTGTTCGTAAAGAAGAAGGATGGTAGCGTTCAATTATGCATTGACTATCGGGAGTTGAATAAACTGACAATCAAGAATCGATATCCACTACCTCGCACCGATGACTTGTTCGATCAGTTACAAGGAGCAAGAGTATTTTTTAAGATCAATCTTCGATCAGGCTATCATCAACTGAAGATTAAAGAAGGTGATATTCCAAAGACAGCATTCAGGACCAGATATGGACATTATGAATTTTTGTTTATGTCTTTCGGATTAACTAATGCACCGGCAATGTTCATGGAACTTATGAACCGAGTTTTCCACGATATGTTGGATACGTCGGTTTTACTATTTATTGTTGACATATTGGTATACTCCAAGGATAAGGAAACCCATATCAAGAACCTAAACGCAGCCCTACAGCGTTTAAGGAAAGAGAAGTTATATGCCAAATTTTCAAAGTGCGAGTTTTGGCTAAGTGAAGTCGCATTTCTAGGCCATGTAGTATCCGCTGAAGGAATCAAAGTAGACCCTAGCAAGATCGAAGCTATTGTGAAGTGGGAAGCACCAAAGAGCGTTTCAGAAATTAGAAGTTTTCTGGGGCTAGCTGGTTATTATCGGAGATTCGTAAAAGACTATTCTCGGATTGCCGTACCTCTCACCAGTTTGACTAAGAAAGGTGAAAAGTTTGTGTGGACCGACAAATGTGAGAAGAGTTTCCAAACACTGAAGACCAGATTGATATCCGCCCTGATTTTGACTATTCCCGTTCCAGGACAGACATTTACTTTATACACTGATGCGTCGGGACTAGGACTAGGATGTGTGCTTATGCAAGGAGAGCAAGTAATTGCTTATGCTTCAAGACAGTTAAAGGTACATGAGAAAAATTATCTCACTCATGATCTGGAACTAGCGGCAATAGTACATGCTGTCAAGATATGGAGACATTACCTATACGGAGAGAAATTTCAGATTAAGTCGGACCATAAAAGTCTTACTTATTTATTTAATCAGAAGGAGTTGAATATGAGACAAAAAAGATGGCTGGAACTATTGAAAGACTATGATTGTGATATCCAGTATCATCCGGGAAAAGCGAATGTAGTAGCAGATGCGTTAAGCAGAAAAGCAATGATAAAGTCGCAAGGAGAGGTTAGCATAACTGCAGCAATGTGTACTATCGGAATAGTATTCAATCACAGAAATGAGCAGTATGTGATTGACACAACGGATGGATCAGCCCACCAAGGGTTTGTTCATCGGTTTTCGAACATGTTCGCTGCATTGAAGATTATACCAGACTTAATGGATGAAGTGAAGATAGCTACCAAATCAGATCCTTATCTGAGAACAGTACAAGAAGATATCGAGAAAGGTAGGACTAATCCTGAGTTCACCTTGGACGAAGAGAGAGTACTGAAATACAAAGGAAGAATATATGTACCTGAAATTGAAAGTATGGACATTAGACACCGACTGATGAAAGAAGCCCATACCACCATTTATTCGATACATCCTGAAAGTACAAAAATGTATCATGATCTGAAGAAACTATATTGGTGGAGGGGAATGAAAGCAGATGTAGCCAAGTTCGTGTCTCAATGCCTAAATTGTTAGAAAGTAAAGGCTGAATGACAAAGACCCGCAGGACTGTTGCAGCCATTACCGAAACCAGCATGGAAATGGGACTGCATTACTATGGATTTCGTCATGGGACTACCATTGACTCCTCGAGTAGTTGACGCAGTTTGGGTGATTGTGGACCGTCTGACTAAAACAGCTCGCTTCATACCTATACGACCTCAGTATACACTGAAAAGGTTAGCGAAGCTATGTGTGGATAACATTGTTCGAATACATGGTGTTCCAGAAAGCATTGTGTCCGATAGAGATCCACGATTTACTTCTAAGTTTTGGGAGGGATTGCAAAAGGCTATGGGTACAACGTTAAAGTTCAGTACTGCATTCCACCCACAGACAGATGGACAGTCGGAGCGTACAATCCAAATTCTAGAAGATATGCTACGAGCATGTGTAATTGATTTCAAAGGATCATGGGACAAAAAGTTTCCATTGATCGAGTTCGCTTATAACAATAGCTATCAGGCTACTATACAGATGTCACCTTATGAAGCACTGTATGGCAGGAAGTGTCGAACTCCTTTGTTTTGGAATGAAGTTGGAGAACGTAGTATTGTTGGACCGGAATTTGTTGTAGAGACTTATCGAGTGGTCAATGTTATCAAGGAAAGAGTGAGAACGGCTCAGAACCATCAAAAGCAATATGCCGATACTCGACGAAGAGATCTAAAGTTCGCTGTAGGTGATAAAGTATTTTTGAAGGTATCGCCTATGCGAGGATTGAAGAGGTTCGGAAAGAAAGGGAAACTAAGTCCAAGATATGTCGGACCATATGAAATTCTAGCTAAGCGTGGAAAAGTGGCTTATCAGTTAGCACTACCACCATCTATGTCAAGTGTGCATGACGTATTTCACATTTCCTTATTGAAGAAGTATGTCAAAGACCCAACGCATGTTTTGACAGTGGATTTGCTGGAATTGACTGATTATTTGACATTTGAAGTAACACCAACAGAAATCACTAGTCGAAAGGTTCAACGTCTACGCAACAGAGATATCTACTATTGTAAACACCCCATTTTTGCGGTTGGTGGAATTTAACAAAAGACATGTTAATGCTGGCCAATGGAATGCATTAAGCATGAAGGGATCTTTGAGAGGCTAGGTGTCAACATGAGATATTAAGAAAAGAGAAAAAATTTGCATGTGGTTGTTTTGGCAAGTCGGTGGTGTCACATTTACCTAATGTATTGGATAGGTTCTGTTAAACGAAGAAGCAAATAACATATCATGCTAGCCACGGTTTGATTTGGAAGATCGTAGTGCTAACTATGGAACAATGAGATAGTAAGGGAAAGCATGAGGTGAGAATGAATTAAGGAAAGATTGCATGGGCACTAGGTATCTCCAAGAGAGTAAAAGAAGAAAGAAAGAAAGAAAAAGCAAAAAATGGAGAGATGAGCTAGGTGTCATTTTTTTTTTGTAAAGAAAAGATAATAGAGAAGCAAGAGGTGGTACGTTGATTTAACCAAAAAAAAAAAAAAAGAAAGTTTAGTTGATTGTCATGGTTTTAAATCAAGAAAGAAAATTGAGAAAAATCTAAAGAGGGAAACTAAGGTATGACTAAGTATCAAGAGGCCCAACAAGGAAAGGAGTCGATTTCTCTAAGAAAAAGATTTGGATTGTGAATTAGGAGATGCAGATCCTAGAATCAAATTAGGGGGAGGAAATCATCTAATCTAATGTTGGTTTTGGATAGAAAAAGAAATAAAATAAAAAAAAGGGAAATAACAAAAGAAGAAGGGAGTTAAAAAAAGAAAGAAAAGGAGAATAAAGAAAAAAAAAAACAGTTTAGTTGGTTGTCATGGTTTCAAATAAAGAAAGAGAATTAAGAAAAATATAAAGAGGGAAACAAAGGTATGACTAAGTGTTAAGAGGCCCAACAAGGAAGGGAGTCGATTTCTCTAAGAAAAATATTTGGATTGTGAACTAAGAGGTGCTAATCCTAGAATAAAAGGAGGGAGAGAGAGCACAGGAGAAGGAGGAAGAGCTGAAACCAGAAAAAAAAAAGAACAGAAGAGGAAGGAAAAGAAGAAGAAGAAGAAGAAGAAGAAGATCAAGAGAAGGAGAAATCAGAAAAAATAGGTAAACTCTGCTTTATCGTTTTCTTTGTTCTTTATTTGAAATTTCATGTGCTAAAATTGACTCAAATGTGTTGAAATTTCATGTGGATAAAATTGATCCAAACATGTAGGAATTTCATGTGATAAAAAATTGATCTGAAAATGCTTAGAATTTTATGAAATTGATCCATTTGGTTTGAAATTTAAGGTGATTGAATATGGATCATTGATATGGATTTTGGATGATTAAATTATGGCCATCTAATCTGGATCTGATCTTGAGAATTTGATGTGATTAATTGGATCAATTACATGTAGGAATTTCATGTGATCAAAATTGATCTAAAAATTCTTAGAATTTTATGAAATTGGTCCCATTGGTTTGAAATTTAAGGTGATTAAATATGGACCATTGATATGGATTTTGAATGATTAAATTATGGCCATCTAATCTCGATCTGATCTTGAGAATTTGATGTGATTAATTAGATCAATTAAATGTAGGAATTTCATGTGATCAAAATTGATCTGAAAATGCTTAGAATTTTATGAAATTGATCCATTTGGTTTGAAATTTAAGGTGATTGAATATGGACCATTGATATGGATTTTGGATGATTAAATTATGGCCATCTGATCTGGATCTGATCTTGAGAATTTGATATTAGTTGGATCAACTACATGTAGGAATTTCATGTGATCAAAATTGATCTGAAATGCTTAGAATTTTACGAAATTGATCCCATTGGTTTGAAATTTAAGGTGACTAAATATGGATCATTGATATGGATTTTGGATGATTAAATTATGGTCATCTTATCTGGATTTGATCTTGGGAGTTTGATGTGATTAATTGTGACCATTGATTTGAAATTTTTTAATGCAAATTTGTATATGGCCATTTGATGTTAAGTTATTTTCACATGATTTAATTATGGTCTTTGATCTTGAACCATTGATTGATAAATCTGATCCACTGGATGATCAATTGATTTCTGATTATGTGATGACATTAAATCTGAACCATTGGATTCCATGTTGATATGTCCATTATCTTGATGCTTGCATGATTCTTGCTGTTTTGGAATGCTACACATGCTTATTGCCATATTTGTCTGCCACATGCTTACTGTCATATTTAGATGATTACTGCCATTTTTGGATGCTTACTGCTATGTTTGGATTACTACCACTGCTATAGTTGGAATATTTTCATTCATCATATTCGTCTTGAAAAGAGATAAATTGAAAAAATAGCAATTAGGGTAGAAAATCCTAAAAATGGAAAGAAAATAGAAATTAAGGTAAGAAAATCCTAAAAATGAAAAGAAAATAACAATTAGGGTAGAAAATCCTAAAAATGAAAAGAAAATAACAATTAGGGTAGAAAACCCTAAAATGGAAAGAAAATAACAATTAGGGTAGAAAACCCTAAAATGGAAGGAAAATAGCAATTAGGGTAGAAAACCTTAAAAATAGTCATATTAGGTCTTGCCATGCTTAGAATTAGCATATTAGATCTTATCATATAGGCTCTTGCCTTATTTGCAGTGCATGCCATATTAAGGAGATTTTCATAATCTTACTATATGTGTATTTCTTGCCATAAATGTGTTATATGCCATATTTAGATGAATAATTCAATTTTGATAATAATTTAATTTATGCAACACCCTAGTCAAACTGCCATATCTGCACACCTAGCAAACATATTAGGTGTGGGGACGTGCATGTAGGCACCCACATTCTTGGGCAGGGCATAATGGGAATTATAAAAAAAACCATAATAAAGAAAGAAAAAATGCTTTGCCAAACCTTCCAAAATTAGAATTCAGGATGAAAAGGGTAATTTAGGACGATTTTGTCCATTCTAAACCCTAAACCTAGAATAGGTTCTCAATTCCAAACCTAGAACAGGTTCTCACTTCATAACCTAGAACAGGTTATCCCCGAACTACGTGGATTCTGATTCCTAGGGCAAACCCTAGGATACGTAGGCCATTTGGGAGAAACCCAAATTCGGATTCACACCTTAGTCCACTTGGACTATCCATAGATCCACTAGGATATTATCCACATTCCAACCCAAATAGGGTTATTCTTAGATCCACTAGGACTATCTATCAGTCCACATGGACTATCCAGATCCTAACCCATAGGATTTCTCAACCATTCAAGCATAAATTTCAACTTGAACAATGAACTTAATCATGCACAAGCATAAATCACATCCATAAACTTTAATCACACCTGAACTACGATGGTGAACCTGATTTTCAGAATAATTCCGTGATACGTAGGCAATCTGATGGATACAGATTTGGTTCAATGATATCAAACCACTTGGTTTGGTTTAATTTAATAAATAGAGTCTAGCATAGGAAAGGTATAGGAGACCGATTTCGATCGGGCGGTTTGGGTGCCTAATCCCTTCCCATAACCGTAACCTGACACTTACCCAATCTCTGATAGACTATAAATCCTATCTAAGGGTCATGAGTCAATCGAAGTCTTACCTTGGGGTGAGATTTCACATTTCTAAGGTCCTAGACCTAAATCTAGGTGGCGACTTCTAAAGATTTCCATCTTTGTCCTCACAGTGGCGACTCCACTGGGGATTTAAATGTCAAACTCCTAAATGAAAACTTTCCTTGTGTGAATTGGATGCTAGATTTTAGGATACTATATTTATGCTTGTATATTATTGCTTTGGGGGGAATGGGTTCTGTCACACATTCGTGCGAGTAGCCGAACCGGGTCCCATGCTTATGGGGTAGCCCGCTAGGAGAAACACACAGCCTTGGCTTGTACTTTGTGAGACCACGACCGGTGAGCAGCCTCTAACGAGCGTTTCTTGGGTCCGCCTGGGAATGCGTTATGCTACTCCACGTCGCTTGGATCCTTGCAACATAGTATATAAAGGGATTGGGGGCCCATTATTCATCGAGCATTTGGTGATAGGTTACCCCATCCTCGTCAAGGTGGCCTTTTCTGTCCTAACCCAGATTGTAGCCCAATGTTTGTTATTTTTTGGTTCATCCCTGAACCGACCCGGTAAAATCGGTTTAACCATGACATCCATGTTTGAGACGTCGAAGTTCTGTTCGTTTTTGTCCTCGATTGGTCAACATGTTAGAATCTACACGATGAGCATCTTGAACTCTCACCCATTGGGAGTATGAGGTATGTATACACCTGTTCTACATCATAGTAGACGGTCACTATACACCCTCCATTAAGTAAGCTCGATGTGTCGAATCTCTCATTGTTAACACGTCAATTTCGAAAAATGAACAGAAAATCCCTGTCAAGACATAGATACCATGGTCAAGAAGAAATTTACTAGTTTGTTCATCTATGAACCGCTTTTGCTAATCATCCCTAATAAGGACGACGGATTAATATATCCATTTCAATTTCATCGAATTTGGTAATCCAATTGGCCAGACCTTGGTACCGCTGATTATCCATTTTTGAATCACGAGGTCCCAAGACTGAACACATGGCTTAATCAAATTCAATTAAATTGACTCGGACAATGTTTACCCAATCGTTCTTATGAGGGAGCTAACTCTTGTTTGGTTGAGTCATCTTTGATTGTGTACTTAACTTCTTTCCACTTTCGTTATCTTAGTGTCCTAATATTTATCACTTTTGGGTTCCTTTCCGGTACCCAAGCCAAGGAGTCAGCCCAAACTACAACCATTTCTACCTCTTGGATAAGGGATCCCATTACTGGGAGATTATCTAGGGTGTACACACCAAAGCCAGTTAGTCCCATCACAACCACATCAACTGAATCAATGGCTGAAGGATCAAACCAAGTCGCGAACACTATGGATGCTAGAATGGAAAAGATGGAAGATACCATGGGAATGATAGCTGCCACAGTAAGGGATATCCAATTACAATTGCAGGCTCAAGGGTTGACCTCTGAAAGGGTAAATATGGCACCGCCACAAGGACCGGGTACCCCTAATGCAGCTGCGTCAAAATTTTTCATAAACCCAGCTTTCGAAGATATGGAAGGTGTCGTTCCCCATAAACATTCCATCGTTCAGGCTACCCCGGTGACTAAGAAATCGAAGGAAGAAGATGGCCCATACAAGGTGTGATTGAGTCAAGTGGAAAAAATACTAAGGGGCATGAAAGGAGTAGAAAGCCAAATTATTGATGCCGAAGGATTATGCTTCTTTCCAGAAACTAAACTGCCTCCTAAGTTTAAATGGACCACCGAGAAATTTGATGGGACCGGAGATCCCAGGGCCCACTTAAGATCCTTCACAGGTCTATTGAAGCAAGGCGAAGGATTCACTGATGAGCAGTTAGGACAGGCATTCCAATTCTCACTGACGGGTGGGGCTCATCGATGGTTGATGAATCTGAAACCATCACAGATACATTCTTGGTCAGATATCACCAAAGCATTTATCATTTTCTATTCCTACAATACGGAGTTAGAGACCCATCGTAGGCAATTGGAGACCATGGTTCAAGCACAAGGAGAGACGTTCACGGCCTATCTGACCCGGTTCAGAAGTGTTGCAGCAAAGCTTTGGGATCGACCCTCTGAAAGAGATCAAGTGCAGATAATGATGAGAGGTTTAAGAGGGCCATATAAAACATACATCTTCGGCCAGGCCATCCTATCATTCGAAGGGCTCGTGGTTGCGGGGCAACAAGTGGAGGACGCCATAACCCGAGGAGATATATTACCAGGAAAGTCGAAAAGGTCGGAGGGGGTGTCAAATAGAAGGGCGTACCCACCAAGAAACCCGGGAAATCAATCCGTAAAGCAAATAGCTAATACCAATTCTGAACCATTGATCTTGGGAAGTTCAAATTACACCCCACCACAGCAAGCAAGACCAAGGAGGCAGTTTACCGATTTGGGGATGACCCGGTCCAAGGCTCTGGATAAATTAATACAAGCCAAGAAGTTGACGGTGCTCGACCCTCATCCACTTCCAAGCCCTCTTCCAGCAAATTTTCGTATGGATCTTTTTTGTAAGTACCACAATCAGCATGGGCATGATACGGACAATTGCTATACATTAAGGCATGCCATACAAGATCTGTTGGATTCCGGTAAATTTAAGGTCCAGCCCCGACAAGTGTCAAAACATGTTGAGTTGCCATCAACAAGAAGAAGAAGAATATGATTTCTATTTCCCAGAAGATTCATCACACCTTATAGCACAAGCACAAGAAGAAGAAAAAGAAGAACCATTCATCATCTATCTCTCAGATGAGGAGATAGAAGTAGATCAAGTTGATAATCGTTTCCTTGAGATGGAGTTCATATTCCCAGAGGATGAGCAAGAAGTAGCAGAAACCAGAACAGGGAAGAACTACAAACCATCCCACTTGATGGTAAATGATCCGGCTTGGGCCGTAAGAGAGAAAGGTAAAGGACCTGCCAACCAACCAGAACCTCCAAACCCAGTTTTGAGACAACTACAAAAGACCCAAGCCAATGTGTCCATTTGGGAGCTTCTGATGTCTTCCAAGATCCACAGGGATGCGGTACTGAAATCTCTAGCAAGCATTCAGGTCCCAGTTTCAATGGAGGGAGAAGAACTAGCCATGCTAGTAGGGGGTAGATATGCCGTTAATGCAATTGTTTTTGGAGATGCAGATCTTCCTCAAGGAAGCAAGGATCACATACAAGCTCTGCATATTACCATTGGATGTCGGGGCAAGAGCATTTTTCAAGTTTTGGTTGATAATGGGTCAGCCTTAAATGTATTCCCTTTTCGTACATTCAAGCATCTAGGCTTCAGCGAGTCAGAGTTGAAACCTTCGGATATGACCATTAAGGCATGTGACAATACCAGAAGGGCTATATTGGGTGTCCTCCCAGTACCAATTCAAGTAGGACCGGATGAGTTTGAAATAGAGTTCCAAGTCATTGATATTTCTGCCTCATTCAGCATCCTTCTGGGTAGGCCTTGGATCTATCAGGCCAATGCGGTGGCATTTACTTTGTACCAGAAGATTAAATTCATCCACAAGGGTACAACTATGACAATACACGCAGACTCTGCAGCTGTGAATACATTGGCCACTGGAGAGAATGATGAAAAGTCACAAGGGGATGCAAGGCAAGATTTCTCTCTCGGAGGGTTCCAGGTTGACAACATCTTAGCCACAACTGAGCCAGATCCTACAGGTACGCATCTGCCCTTTCCATTTCGCCAATTACTTAACATGCTCTACTTTCCAGGTATGGGTCTTGGTTCCCACCAACATGGTGATGCCACTTTCTTATCTCTATTGATCAATGAGTATAGATTTGGGTTGGGATATACCCCCACCGAAGGGGATCTGAAAGTAATCAAGCAAAAGCAGAGCAGAGCTGACGAAGGATTTTGGAAGTTCGAGAGGATGAAATACAAGTATAGTGGTCAGTATGGTAGCAGCAAAATAAGAGCATCAGATAGAGTTAGTGGGGACTGGCGACCTCAAAGGACGGACGAAGCAGTCTGTCATGCAATATCTGAGGGGTTATACAATGTACGGGATATCCAGTTTTCAAGGACCCTAACTGGGTATTTTGTCAAAGAAGGAGAAAACAACATCTATTGTGGATTTTCAGAACCTTGGTTCAGTACTCACCTTCAAAAGCAAGTACCCGGGTTCGAAATATTCCATGATTGTACCCTTGATTGGGAAGAGCTCGAGCAAGTCAAGATCCAAGAGCAGAGCAGGAAGCAAAAATCTGAGACAGAAGTGATCAACATCAGCAAACTGTTCGACGATGATCAAGTGATGACGCTCACCGGTGAAGACCAAGATAGGAGTCCCGATGTACAACAATTCACCCTACCCATCAAAGGAATAATCCCCAATTGGAGTTGTCATGATAATTTTGTCTACCCAAGGGGGTTGCCATGTAATCTACATATAATGACTATGTCTGAGCCTAGGGTCCTGATGTCTTTAGATAAGATTGAGTCCGTTTCAAATTTTGAGTTCGTTCCACTTGGAACCATTTCCTATGTACCTCTGCTTTTGAATATGAAAAAAGATGACATTTTGAATTACTCTGCGTCTACTTCTTCCTTTCCTTCTCCTTCTAACTCTAACTTTGAAAATGATGAAAATGATGAACCATTTCCTGAAATATTACAATCCATCCAAGCCTCGGAGGAGAAGAAAGCTCAACCTGTTGGTGAAGTCTTCAAGATAATCAGCCTTGGTTCAGTAGAGCAACCTCGAGAAATAAAGATCGGTGCTACCTTGACGGAAGAGGAAACCAAACAAATGACGGAATTACTAATGGAATTCCAAGAAGTATTTGCCTGGTCCTATGAAGATATGCCCGGCATAGACCCCCGAAGTGGTACAGCATAAGATACCTTTGGTCTCGGACGTAAGGCCATGTAGCGAAGCTAAGGCGGTTAAGGCCTGAATGGACCCTTAAGGTTAAGGAGGATATCATGAAGCGGTTTTGACGCAGGATTCCTTAAGGTTACGAAGTATCCGGAGTGGTTAGCAAACGTGGTCATTGTACCTAAAAAGATGGAAGACCGAGGGTGTGCATTGATTACGAAAACCTGAATAAGGCCAGCCCCAAAGATGACTTTCCATTACCAAAGATAGACATCCTAGTGGATAACACTGCAAATCATGCTCTGTTGTCCTTCATGGATGGATTCTCGGGGTACAATCGGATAAAGATGGCACTGAAGACAAGGAGAAGACCGCCTTCATAATGCATCGGGCACCCTCTTTGTTACACTTTGTGATGCCATTTGGGCTGAAGAATGCTGGGGCAATTTATCAAAGGATGGCTACTACAATCTTGCACGACCTAATCCATAAGGAGGTAGAGGTGTATGTAGATGATATGATTGTAAAATCGTTCACCGAGAAGGTCACATCCCTGTGTTAAGGAAGTTCTTTGAAAGGATCAAGCACTACAAACTAAGGCTTAACCCCCAAAAATGTGCATTCGGGGTTATAGCCGGCAAAATGCTAGGTTTTATGGTCAGCCAAAGAGGAATTGAAATTGACCCAACCAAGATAAAAGCCATCTCCGAAATGCCGCCTCCTCAAACAGAAAGGGAAGTAAGAGGTTTCTTGGGAAGACTTCAATACATCAACCGGTTTATTGCACATCTCACCGCAACATGTGATCCAATTTTCAAACTACTCAGGAAGGACCAGCCAAAGGATTGGAACCCTCAATGTCAGATGGCTTTTGACAAGATTAAGGCATATCTGTTGAACCCACCAGTCTTAGCCCCACCGATGCCGGGAAGACCGCTACTCCTCTACTTGTCGGTACTAGAGGGTTCTATGGGGTCAATGATAGCCCAGCATGATACGGATGGAAAGACGAAAAAGGCAAGATACTATCCGAGTAAGAAATTCACGGGATATGAAGCCAATTATACACAGCTGGAGAAGACATGCACAGCCCTAGTCTAGATAACAAAGAGATTGAGACATTACATGTTATCCTACAAGGTCATACTTATTTCCAGAATGGACCCCCTGAAGTATCTATTTGAGAAACCGGCTTTAACAGGAAGATTGGCTAGGTGGCTATTGTTGTTGTCCGAATTTGACATCACATACACTACTCAAAAGTCTATAAAAGGGAGCGTAATCGCAGAACATCTGTCAGCTCTACCAATTGAAAATAACCTCAGACATTTGGAAGATGTATTCCCTGATGAAGAAGTCTACACCACTCAAGAAGAGGGGAAGAATGACACATGGATAATGTTCTTCGATGGAGCCGCAAATCATATGGGATACGGGGCCAGCGTCTTATTCATAGATCCAGAAGGGGCATTTGTACCATTTTCATTCAGATTAGACTTCGACTGCACAAACAACATTGCAGAGTACGAAGCATGTATCATGGGACTAAAAGCAGCTTTGGCCATAGGGGTCTGCAGATTAAAGGTCTATAGTGACTCATCAATTGTTATCTACCAAGTCAGAGGGGATTGGAAAACCAAAGATGAGAAGCTGATACCTTATCAGCAATGTGCAATAACCCTAGCTCGAAAGTTCGAGCAAATTGAATTTGACTACTCCCCAAGAGATACCAATAAGTATGCTGATGCATTGGCCACCTTGGCTTCAATGATTGGAAATGATCCGTTGGGACGTATCAAACCACTAATCATAGAGAAGAGAGTACGGCCAGTCCACTTGGAAGAAGTGAATGCATTGACAGTCGATGGTCGGCCATGGTTTGCTCCTATCATAGATTTCATCAAAGAAGGAAAGTATCCAGTGGAAGCTACAACAGGTGAGAGGAAGTCTCTTAGGAGATATGCCTCCCAGTTCATACTATGCGAAGATATCTTATACAAAAGATCCCATGAAGGAGTGCAGTTAGTCTGTATCGACGAGGAACAGGCGAAAAATGTTATCGAGCAGGTCCATCAAGGAATATGCGGACCTCACATGAACGCTAGAATGCTTGCAAAGAAGATTATCAGAATGGGATATTATTGGAACACAATGGAAGCAGATTGTTCAGAGTTCATAAGGAAATGTCACAAGTGCCAAATCCATGCTAATTTGATACACGTGCCTCCAGCAGAGTTGCATACTCTTAGCTCTCCATGGCCTTTCTCAACCTGGGGCATAGATGTGATTGGAAAGGTTCACCCTAAAGCTTCGAATGGGCATGAATTCATCTTGGTTGCCATCGATTACTTTACAAAGTGGGTAGAGGCACAATCATACGCCAAGCTCACAGCAAACAAAGTGGCTAAATTTCTACAAGAGTATATCATATGCCGGCATGGAATGCCTCAGTCTATAATCTCAGATCAAGGACAACACTTCAGAGGGAGAGTCCAAGAATTATGTGACAAGTTCCACATCAAAAGGCATCGGTCCTCTCCTTACCGTCCACAGACAAATGGGGCAGTAGAGGCGGCCAATAAAAATGTCAAGGTTATCCTCCAGAAGATGGCAGAATCTAATGTCGATTGGGCGGACAAACTACCTTATGCACTCTGGGCATACAGAACATCCATAAGAACATCTACTGGGGCAACGCCGTATTCACTAGTATATGGTATGGAAGCAGTCCTCCCAGTAGAAATAGAGGTGCCATCACTGAGGGTCTTGATGGAATGCAAGATTCTAGAAGATGAGTGGTTGCAATCTAGATATGACGAGCTGAACTTCGTTGATGAAAGAAGAATGAAGGCAATGGATAATGTAAGAAAATACCAACAAAGAATGGCAGCAACCTTTAACAAAAAGGTGCGTGTTCGTCACCTGACAGTGGGGGACTTGGTATTGAAAGAACAAAGAGCACCTGTCCATGACCTTAGGGGCAAGTTTCGTCCTAAGTGGAGCGGACCGTTCATGATAAAAGAAATCTTACCAGGGAAAGCTATTCGACTAGTCAACATGGAAGGCATCGAGTTACAATACTTGACCAACTTGGATCAAGTTAAGAAATATTATGTGTAGCCTCTACGCTCTTTCAAAAAAAAAAAAAAAAAAAAAGGGGGCTGTAGAAGGCTTGTCTCTCACTGCGACATCAACAACGGGCATCAATCATTTGAGGAACTTCTTGACATGGTTGACTGGATTCTCCAATGGGGCACAACACCTTTCACCCGGGAATGGTTCTTCTTATCATCATGATCAAAGAAAGAATTTCCTGTTTGTTGGCTAAACTCTTTCATCCGTCCATCTATCCAATGGATTTCCCAAGAGTTACATATCAAAGCCCATTTTTCATATCATTTGATGTAAACTCTCATGAGTATATCAATCTGAGAAATAAATAAAAAAAAAAAAAAAAAAGTCTGGCTGGAACTCTTATCTGTCGTTCATTACATCCGACAACGTCCCAAGATTCCAATAAGCCCATCCATTCCCAAGCCCATAAAATGGGATCTTCTCGGGAAGATATGCCCATTCTACATAAACAACCACAAACTCCTTCAGGCGGCAAACCCACCTGGACAGTTTCTTGTCAGTCCCTTTTGGACCTCCATTTTAGCTCGTCATGTCTATAGATTTAAGTACTTTAAACTCGACGAGTCAATCATATGTATACATTTCATGTGCAACCTTTTAAGGGCATTTTCAATATATCTAAACAACAATAATTGAAGGTAATTCCAATGATTCATTTTTTAACCTCTATTTGTATGTCGGGATTCCTACAGTCACGGCCGGGAGGCTGATAATACATTGATCCGTCGACGGAATTACGAGAGATGGACAGGTCACCGAAAAATTGGAGCTGGCGTATTGAGTTCACAGAAGACAGCTCTTTCTTACGAAAGCATCAATTGGAGGCACTTCCTCAATTAACAACCATAAAATTATGCCCAGACCTTTTAAAAGCGGCCGCTCAATGCTGGGATCCGACAATTCATGTTTTCAGGATGGGAGAAGTCGAGTTATGCCCAACTGTGGAAGAATTTAGAGCTTGCCTTTTGCTCACACCTAAGCGGAAGATCTTCAAGCCATATCCAGGAAAAGATTACAGGCGGGAGATACAAGACTTTTTTCAACTGGGATAAGAAAGAAATGTGCCGTTTTGTACAAGATCAACGGCTACAGATAAAGCGCATGATCTAGTCATATGCTCATACAAGTCCAACAAGGAAAGAAGCACAAGTTCAGAGAAGACATGTTTACCTATATTGTAGCATAGCCCGACTATTGCTACGAAGTTGCACAGATAAAGAATCTCCCGTTATAATAGATCTCATCAAGCATGCAAGACAAGGTTTTGATATCATCCCTACAGTGTTGGCCGAGACATTAAAGGGCCTTGACTTCATGGCAACTCATCAAGATCAGTTTGAGTTGAACAATTTCAGCGGATCACCATATCTTCTTCAAATCTGGTTAACAGAAAGGTTAGGATTAGTTGAGGAATCTGAAGTGAGGACCCTCAATCCTTTTCAATTGGCAAAGAGAGCAGATCCTATGGCTTATCAGATGGACACAGGCCGGTTTAGCCGCCTCAAAGAAATAACCACAGCCAGACATCGGATGGAAATGCACTTGGTGGAAGCAAGAGCGGGTTGTCACAAATACGGAGAAAATAGTTTGCATGTCCGGATCATGGGGTTGACTCATACCTCATTCTATTCTCCAACAAGGTTACCTCAAGCAATTCAATATCCCAGCAAGCACCAACAGAAAAGTAACTGATTATGAACTTCCCATAAAGTTGACATCAGATCTGGTTGATACCATTGCTCGTGAATGGAACAATAGAAATGTTCAAACACTCCCTAGAGTAGCACCAATCAAGAAACCAATAGCATTTTAGGTTATTTTTTTTGAATTCTAGTGTGTTTCATGAACTACGTCTCTTAGATTCAATAAAGAAACACTTGATTCAACGTAATCATCCATATGCTCTATGAAATCTTCAATGTTCTGACAAATCCAAGTACTCAAGCCAAAATCTCAATCAAGGAAAGACATCAAGTCTTCCATCCAGAGAAATCAAAGCCGAGCCCAAGCTCATACAATCAGCCTTGTATTCACAGCCTAGCTCCATACAAGAAGAGGTTTATCAGCCTACAAATGGATCAAGCCGGGTCCAAGCCCGCACATACCTTGCATTGAGTTCCACCTCAGCAAGAAGAGGTTCCCAGCCTACAAATGAGCCTTGTATTCACAACCTAGCTCCATACAAGAAGTGGTTCTTAGCCTACAAATGAGCCTTGTATTCACAGCCTAGCTCCATACAAGAAGAGGTTCATCAGCCTACAAATGGATCAAGCCGGGTCCAAGCCCGCACATACCTTGCATCATGAGTCACCTCAGCAAGAAGAGGTTCCCAGCCTACAAATGAGCCTTGTATTCACAGCCTAGCTTCGTACAAGAAGAGGTTTATCAGTCTACAAATGGATCAAGCCGGGTCCAAGCCCGCACATACCTTGCATCATGAGTTCCACCTCAGCAAGAAGAGGTTCCCAGCCTACAAATGAGTCTTGTATTCACAACCTAGCTTCATACAAGAACAGTCATCAATTCTCCAAGAAGAGCAAACCTTCTTGCCAGTCGAACTACATTCTGGGCTTGATTTCTAGGACACCCTTAGAATACGTAGGCAGTTTTGGACAAATATCCCTAAGTGCAGTCCAATAAGCAATCTCACTCATATCCCAAAAATGTGGTTCTTTTATCTTCAGCCTTCAATTGGTAACAATCATGGCTAAAGAGGGGCATCTGTAAGCACCCCATTTTTGCGGTTGGTGGAATTTAACAAAAGACATGTTAATGCTGGCCAAGGGAATGCATTAAGCATGAAGGGATCTTTGAGAGGCTAGGTGTCAACATGAGATATTAAGAAAAGAGAAAAAATTTGCATGTGGTTATTTTGGCAAGTAGGTGGTGTCACATTTACCTAATGTATTGGATAGGTTGGAGGTGTTAAACGAAGAAGCAAATAACATATCATGCTAGCCACGGTTTGATTTGGAAGATCGTAGTGATAACTATGGAACAATGAGATAGTAAGGGAAAGCATGAGGTGAGAATGAATTAAGGAAAGATTGCATGGGCACTAGGTATCTCCAAGAGAGTAAAAGAAGAAAGAAAGAAAGAAAAAGCAAAAAATGGAGAGATGAGATAGGTGTCATTTTTTTTTTGTAAAGAAAAGATAATAGAGAAGCAAGAGGTGGTGCGTTGATTTAACCAAAAAAAAAAAGGAAAGTTTAGTTGATTGTCATGGTTTTAAATCAAGAAAGAAAATTGAGAAAAATCTAAAAAGGGAAACTAAGGTATGACTAAGTATCAAGAGGCCCAACAAGGAAAGGAGTCGATTTCTCTAAGGAAAAGATTTGGATTGTGAATTAGGAGATGCAGATCCTAGAATCAAATTAGGGGGAGGAAATCATCTAATCTAATGTCGGTTTTGGATAGAAAAAGAAATAAAATAAAAAAAAGGGAAATAACAAAAGAAGAAGGGAGTTAAAAAAAGAAAGAAAAGGAGAATAAAGAAAAAAAAAGAGTTTAGTTGGTTGTCATGGTTTCAAATAAAGAAAGAGAATTAAGAAAAATATAAAGAGTGAAACAAAGGTATGACTAAGTGTCAAGAGGCCCAACAAGGAAGGGAGTCTATTTCTCTAAGAAAAATATTTGGATTGTGAACTAAGAGGTGCTAATCCTAGAATAAAAGGAGGGAGAGAGAGCACAGGAGAAGGAGGAAGAGCTGAAACTAGAAAAAAAAAGAACAGAAGAGGAAGGAAAAGAAGAAGAAGAAGAAGAAGAAGAAGAAGATCAAGAGAAGGAGAAATCAGAAAAAAAATAGGTAAACTCTGCTTTATCGTTTTCTTTGTTCTTTATTTGAAATTTCATGTGCTAAAATTGACTCAAATGTGTTGAAATTTCATGTGGATAAAATTGATCCAAACATGTAGGAATTTCATGTGATAAAAAATTGATCTGAAAATGCTTAGAATTTTATGAAATTGATCCATTTGGTTTGAAATTTAAGGTGATTGAATATGGACCATTGATATGGATTTTGGATGATTAAATTATGGCCATCTAATCTGGATTTGATCTTGAGGATTTGATGTGATTAATTGGATCAATTACATGTAGGAATTTCATATGATCAAAATTGATCTGAAAATGCTTAGAATTTTATGAAATTGGTCCCATTGGTTTGAAATTTAAGGTGACTAAATATGGATCATTGATATGAATGTTGGATGATTAAAATTATGGTCATCTCATCTGGATCTGATCTTGGGAATTTGATGTGATTAATTGGACCAATTACATGTAGGAATTTCATGTGATCAAAATTGATCTAAAAATGCTTAGAATTTTATGAAATTGGTCCCATTGGTTTGAAATTTAAGGTGATTAAATATGGACCATTGATATGGATTTTGAATGATTAAATTATGGCCATCTAATCTGGATCTGATCTTGAGAATTTGATGTGATTAATTAGATCAATTAAATGTAGGAATTTCATGTGATCAAAATTGATCTGAAAATGCTTAGAATTTTATGAAATTGATCCATTTGGTTTGAAATTTAAGGTGATTGAATATGGACCATTGATATGGATTTTGGATGATTAAATTATGGTCATCTGATCTGGATCTGATCTTGAGAATTTGAGATTAGTTGGATCAATTACATGTAGGAATTTCATGTGATCAAAATTGATCTGAAATGCTTAGAATTTTATGAAATTGATCCCATTGGTTTGAAATTTAAGGTGACTAAATATGAATCATTGATATGGATTTTGGATGATTAAATTATGGTCATCTTATCTGGATTTGATCTTGGGAGTTTGATGTGATTAATTGTGACCATTGATTTGAAATTTTTTAATGCA
>CM053276.1:44870426-44905803 GCA_028583415.1 Protea cynaroides | reverse complement strand
TCAAGGTGGCCTTTTCAGTCCTAACCAAGAATGTAGCCCAATGATTGTTATTTTTGGTTTATCCCTGAATCGACCCAGTAAAATCTGCTTAACCATGACATTCAAGCTTGAGATATCAAAATTCTGCCCGTTTTTGTCCTGGATTGGTCAACATGTTAGAATCTACACGATGAGCATCATGAACTCTCACCCATTGGGTGCATGAGGTATGTATACACCTGTTCTACATCATAGTAGACGGTCACTATACACCCTTCATTAAGTATGCTCGATGTGTGGAATCTCTCATTGTTAACACATCGATTTCAAAAAAACGAGCAGAAAATCCCTGTCAAGATATAGATACCATGGTCAAGAAGAAATTTACTAGTTTGTTCCTCTATGAATCACTTTTGCTAACCATCCCTAATAAGGATAAAGGATTAATATATCCATTTCAATTTCATTGAAATTTGGTAACCCAAGTGGCCAGACCTTGGTACTACTAATTATCCATTTTTAGAATCACGAGGTCCCAAGACTGAACACATGGCTTAATCAAATTCAATTAAATTGACTTGGATAATGTTTACCCGATCACCCTTATGAAGGAGCTAACTCTTGTTCGGTTAAGTCATCCTTAATTGTGTATGTGACTTCTTTCCACTCCCATCATCCTAAAGTCCTAATATTTATCACTTTTGGGTTTTTTTCCAATACAAGTCAAGGAGTCAGCCTAAACCACAACCATTTCTACCTCTTGGATAAGGGATCCCATTACATGGGGGTTGTCTAGGGTGTACACACCAGAGCCAGTTAGTCTCTCCTCAACCACATCAACCGAATCAATGGCAAATGGATTAAACCAAGCCCGATCACTTTGGATGCCCGGATGGAAAAGATGGAGGATACCATAGGGATGATAGCTCCCACAGTAAGGGATATACAATTGCAATTGCAGGCTCAAGGGTCGGCCTTTGAAAGGGTAAATATGGTACCGTCACAAGGATCGGGTACCCCTAACCCAGCTGTGTCAAAATTCTTCATAAACCTGGCATTCGAAGATATGGAAGGTGTCATACCCCAGAAACAGTCAATCGTTCAGGCTACCCTTGTGACCAAGAAATTGAAGGAAGAAGATAGCCCATATGGAGATAGGCTGAGTCAAGTGGAAAAGATACTGAGGGGCATGAAAGGAGTAGAAAATCAAATCATTGATTCTAAAGGATTATGCTTCTTTCCAGAAACTAAGTTGCCTCCTACGTTTAAATGGACCACTGAGAAATTTGATGGGACAGGAGACCTGAGGACCCACTTAAGATCATTCACGGGCTTATTGAAGCAAGGCGAAGGGTTTGCTGATGAGCAGTTAGGACAAGCATTCCAATTCTCACTCACGGGCGGGGCTCATCGATGTTGATGAATCTGAACCCATCACAGATACATTCGTGGTCAGACATCACCAAAGCATTTATCAGTTTCAATTCCAACAACACAGAGATAGAGACCCACCATAGGCAATTCAAAACCATGGTCCAAGCACAGGGAGAGACATTCACAGCATATTTAACTCGGTTCAAAATTGTAGCAGCAAAGCATTGGGATTGACCTTCCGAGAGAGATCAGGTGCATATAATGATGAGAGGTTTAAGTGGGCCATATAAGACATACATTTTTGGCTAGGCCACACTATCATTTGAAGGGCTCGTGGTTGCAGGACAGCAAGTAGAGGACGCCAAAACCCAGGGAGATATATTACCAAGAAAGACAGAAAGGTCGGAAGGGGCTTCGAATAAAAGGGCATACCCACCAAGAAATCCAGGGAATCAATCAGCAAAGTAAGTAGCTAATACCAATTCTGAGCCACTGATCTTGGGAAGTTCAAGTTATACCCCACCACCGAAAGCAAAGCCAAGGACAGTTCACGGATTTGGGGATGACCCAATCCAAGGCTCTGGATAAATTGATACAAGCTAAGAAGTTGACGGTACTTGACCCTCGTCTACCTCCAAGTCCTCTTCCACCGAATTTTTGTATGGACTTGTTCTGTAAGTACAACAATCAACATGGGCATGACACAGACAATTGCTACACATCAAGGCAAGCCATACAGGATCTATTGGATTCGATAAATTTAAGGTCCAGCCCAGGCAAGTGTCGATGGCAAATAATCCCCTCCCTCACCACAATGTCAATTTCATAGAATGGGGAGATGAGCCTTTGGACCTTATGCCCGTCATAGAAGGAGTAAGCAGTATGGTTGTCACATATGGTGACGAAGTAAACATGTTAAGTAACCATCAAGAAGAAGAAGAAGAATATGATTTTTATTTCTTGGAAGATTCATCACACCCAATAACACAAGTACAGCAGGAAGAAGAATAAGAACCATTCATCATCTACCTCTCAGATGAGGAGACAGAAATAAATCAAGTTGGCAACCGTTTCCTTGAGATGGAGTTCATATTCCCGGAGGATGAGCAAGAAGTAGCAGAAACCGAAACAGGGAAGAACTACAAACCATCTCACCTGATGGTAAATGATCCGGCCCAAGCTGTGAGAGAGAAAGGTAAAGGACCTGCCAACCAACCAGAGCCTCCATATCCGGTATTGAAACAATTACAAATGATCGAAGTCAACGTGTCCATTTGGGAGCTTCTGATGGCTTCCAAGGTCCACAGGGATGTAGTATTGAAATATTTAGCAAGCATTCAGGTCCCAGTTTCAATGGATAGAGAAGAACTGGCCATGCTAGTAGGAGGCAGATATGCCGTTAATGCAATCATTTTTGGAGATGCCGATCTTCCTCAAGGGGATAAGGATCATATACAGGCTTTACATATTACCATCTGATGTCGGGGCAAAAGCATTTACCAAGTCCTGGTTGATAATGGGTCAGCTTTGGATGTATTCCCTTTTCGTACCTTTAAGCATCTAGGCTTCAGTGAGTCAGAGTTGAAACCTTCAGATATGACCATCAAGGCATACGACAATACCAGAAGGGCTATATTGGGTGCCTTCACAGTACCAATTCAAGTAGGACCGACTGAATTTGAAACAGAGTTCCAAGTCATTGACATTTTGGCCTCTTTCAGCATGCTTCTAGGAAGGCCTTAGATCCATCAGGCCAATGCAGTGGCATCTACTTTGTACCAGAAGATTAAATTCATCCACAAGGGTACCACTGTGACAATACACGTGGACTCTGCAGTCATAAACACATTGGCCATTGGATAGAATAGTGAAGAATCACAAGGGGATACTAGGCATGATTTCTCTCTCGGAGGGTTCCAGGTCGACAACATCCTAGCCACAACTGAGCCAGATCCTACAGGTACGCATCTGCCATTTTCATTTCGTCAATTACTTAACATGCTCTACTTTCCAGGTATGGGTCTTAGTTCCCACCAACATGGAGATGTCACTTTCTTATCTCTATTGGTCAAGGAGTATAGATTTGGATTGGTGTATACCCCCACCGAAGGGGATCTGAAAGTAATCAAGCAAAAGCAGAGGGGAGCTAACGAAAGATTTCTGAAGCTTGAGAGGATGAAATACAAGTGTAGTAGTCAGTATGGTAGCAGCACAATAAGAGCATCAGACAGAGCTAGTGGGGACTGGCGACCCCAAAGGACGGATGAAGCAGTCTATCAAGCAATATCTGAGGGGTTGTACAAAGTGCAGGACATCCAATTTTTAAAGACCCTCAATGGGTATTTTGTTAAAGAAGGAGAAGTGTAAGCACCCCATTTTTGCCACCCTCAGCATAAGTGAACCAATATGCTAGGTTTTTGGTTTTTAACCCAAGGGTTTGTGATTCTCTAATGAACCCCACAACAGGGTCATGGGCTATTAATTACTTGGATGTATAGGTCGTGAAATTATCTTCAAAATGAGACCATAATCATCAAATTCTGACGTCAAACAAGGAAGATATCATAGTTGGAAAGTGCAAGGGCATTTATGTAATTATCGTATGATGTATGCATTATCATTCAAACTTCAAGACATCATATCTTGGTCATCTGATATTGGAATCAGATGATTCAAAGGCCAATATTCCTTATTTTCAGTCCTTTTCAAAGTGGACGTGATAAATCTCGGGTAGAAGTCACCAGTGGGCCCCATGCAAGCTTTCATGCAAACTTATCGTTAGAAACTTCAAAGCTTCATATCTTTGTCGTTCTACGTCGGATTCAGATGATTCCAAGGCCATTATTCTTCATTTGTGATGTTCTACAAAGTGGACGTAAAAAATCTGGGGTAGAAGTCTCCGAAGGGTCCCATGCAAAATTACACATGAAAATGGTCATTTAATCTTCGAAAATTCATATTTTGGTCACCCCATATCCAAATCATGTGATTTCAACTTCATTATGTTCCATTTTTAGTACTCTACAAAGTAGACGTAAAAGATTTCCAGTAGAACTCTCTGAAGGATCCCATGCAGAATGGTCAGCCAAATTATAATTGGCCTGCTTAAACTTCAGAAATTCTTAAGTTGACCATTTTATTTCCAGATGAGGTGATTCAAGTTCCAATATTTCTCATTTTCAGTGTTCTACAAAGTGAACGTAAAAAATTTAGAATAGATACTATCAAAAAATTCCATGCGGAATGGCGGTGGAAATGACCTATGAAATGATAGAAAAAAGCCAATCTTGGGCCAAACCTACTCTAACCCAGTCAACTCAGCTCAACCCAAGCTAGTCTTGGCCTAATCCAGTCAATCCTTGTCAATCCATGCTGAACCAGTTCACCCATGTGCATGTCGGTATATATATATATATATGTTAACATATATGTTGTATTATTATAATATTATTATCATTATATATACATATATGATATGTGGGGCAACATATAAATGGAGGGAAACCAATAGAGAATCGGCAAACTTGGAATGAACCGAGGAAAGAATGAAATGGAAAGCTGGCCGATTCTATAGGAAAAAAGAAAGAAAAATCTAAAAGGAGAAAGAGAGAGATTGAGCAAATAATAGAGGAAGAAAAGAATCCGAGAGAGGGATGAGAAAGAAAAGAAAAGAAAATTGAAATTAAAAAAAAATGAGGGGAAAGAAGAGCCGAGATTGGAAAAAGAGAAGATGCAGGAGAAGAAAGGAAGAAAAGAAATAGGAGATCCAAAAATCTAAGAAAGAAGGACCCGTGAAAGGAGGGGGGATCTTCTTCGGGATGGGCAGAAAAATTAAAAAGAGGGGAGATCTGAAAGAGGAGAAAAAGAGGAGCGATTGAGAGAAATCAGGAGAAAAAAAGAAAAAAAATAAAAAGAGAAGAAGGGGATCAAGAGTGGGGGATTGCCGAAAGGAGAGGAGAGAGCGGAGAGATAAAACCAGAGAGAAAAAAAATTAAAAAGAGAAAGGAGAGAGAGGCGAGATCTGAGAGAAAGAAAAAGAATCAGAGAGAGGAGAGTACCTGAAGGTGCGGTTTTGAGAAAGAGGAGAGGAAACTAAGGAGAGGAATTGAAAAGTTGCAGACCAACCTGTAGAACCGTGAAAATCAGAGGGAGCTTGAGGAAGAAAAAGGAGAAACAGAAGGAAGAAGCAAGAAGAAGAAGCGGAAGAAGGGTAAGCATTCTTACCTGAAACCCAACAAAACCCAGCCACCGATTCACCCAGCTGTAGCAAACACCAGACCCGATATCACCATCTGCTGGTACACCCTTGCACAACCTGTACAGCCCTTTGCATCTGTCCACCATCGATACACCCCACTCACACCACTCCACCGATCTGCAGCATTACCCATAAATCCATCTGCCACTACACCCAGCTGCAACACATACCCCACTCTTTTGCAGCACCATCTAACGCCTGGCTAAACCTCTAGCAGCCCTGTAACACATCCCTACCACAACCAAGCCACCGATCTTCCCTAACACACACTTACCTTCCCTCCACCGTAAAACATCTGGCCTATATCTCAAAACCCAACCAGATCACCATCTTTCCCCTCCTAAAACCAGACCAACACCACCGATTGTCACTATACTACAATATTCCACTTTACCCCCCTGCTGTCTTCACCGTGATCTGAGTCAAGCCATACAATCTAAAACCTTGATCTTGGATTTATTTGATGATGAGTTGAAGGAATAAATCAGAACCATTGATGTAGAATCTATTTTTGGATCATGATTATTGATTGATTATGAGCCATTGGATAATTTTTTTTTATCATGTGATGTTATAAAATTGATCTTGGAATTTATGTGATCAAATTGATCCGATCATGAGTGATATTTAATATGGTGAAATCGATCCGATCATGAGTGAAATTTGATATGCCAAAATTGATCCGATCAAGAGTGATATTTTATATGATGAAATTGGTCCGATCGATTGTGATGAAATTGATATTGATTGATCCCACAAGTTGGATTGTTGATCAAAATTGATCCGATCATATGGAATTTTGATGGAATTAAAATTGATCCGATCATATGTTTGGCATGATATGATTAAAATTGAACCATTGATCTTGGAATTTGATAAAATTGGATCATTGATCTTGGAGTTTTGATTTGATCCGTTGATCATATTTTACTTTGATTTGAGTAATCTGAACGGTTAGATTAATTAATTGAGTAATCTGAACCGTTAAATTGTCACCAAAAGTGATGTAAATGGATATAAACGGTTAGATTATCATGATAAACGATTTGAACCGTTAGATTATCTTTGGGAGTGAGTGGAATAAATTTGAACGATTGGATAATCATCACGATTGATTTAAACCGTTAGATTTTCTTCATATTGTGTTTTAGAAGAATTTAAGCCATTTGATTGGATCTTGATCATAACTGATTTAAAAGAATTTAAACCATTGGATCTTAGTATGATTATGATTATATCTTGATATGAGATCTAAGCTGTTGATTTTGGCTATTTTGATGAAATATGAGATGTTGATCTTAATGATAATATTTTAAAAAGATCAAACCATTGATCAAGGATATGATCTTAAAATATTGAGAGACTCACATTAGATCCCAACCATAGATCTAGAGAATCTCATCTGAGACACATTGAGACATAATTTGATTGGAAATAATACATGATATGCCATTTTATTTGTCTGCTATATCTTGGTCAATGCTCTCACATGTTTGCCGCTATAATGATTCACATGCTTTCTTGCCATACATGAGATGATATATGTTTTTTTGTTGCCATATTTAAATGATATTTATTGTTGGCAATAACTTAATTTCTGCAACATCCTAGTCGAACTGTCATATATGTACACCTAGCAAACATATTAGGCGTGGGGACGTGCATTTAGGCACCCACATTCTTGGGAATGGTATAATGGAAAATAATAAAAATCATAACAAAGAAAGAGAATGCTTTTCCAAACCTTCCAAAATTAGATTTAAGATGAAAAGGGTAGCTCAGGACGATTTCTGCCGCTCAGTAAACCCTAAACCTAGAATAGGTTCTCAATCCTAAACCTAGAATAGGTTCTCAATCCTAAACCTAGAACAGGTTCTAAATCCTAAACCTAGAATAGGTTCTCAATCATTAACCTAAAATAGGTTATTTCCATCAGCCCAAACTACGCAGATTCTGATTCCTAGTTCAAACCCTAGGATACGTAGTCCATTGGGGAGAAACCCAAATTTGGATCCACACCGTAGTCCACTTGGACTAGTTATAGATCCACTAGGATATCCATTACCAATTCAACCCCTACCCCGAACTACGCGGATTCTAATTCCTAGGTCACACCCTAGGATACGTAGGCCATTTGGTAGAAATCCAAATTCGGATCCACACCTTAGTCCACTCGGACTATTCATAGATCCACGAGGATATCCATTACCATTTCAACCCCTAACCCGAACTACGTGGATTTTGATTCCTAGGGCAAACCCTAGGATACGTAGGCCATTTGGGAGAAACCCAAATTCGGATCCACACCTTAGTCCACTCGGACTATCTGTAGATCCACTAGGATATTTACCCACATTTTGACACAAATAGGGTTATTCATGCCCGAACTACGCGGATTCTGATTCCTAGGGCAAATCCTAGGATACGTAGGCCATTTGGGAGAATCCCAAATTTGGATCCACACCTTAGTTCCACTCAGACTATCCATAGATCCACAAGGATATCCATCCATATTCCAATCCAGAAAGGGTTATACACATTTTGACCCAAATAGGGTTATCCACATTCAGACCCAGAAAGGGTTATCCATTCTTAGATCCACTAGGACTATCTATCAATTCGTATGGACTATCCAGATCCTAACCCATAGGGTTTCTCAAACTTTCTAGCATAAACTTCAACTTGAACAATAAACTTAATCATGCACAAGCAAAAATCACAACCATAAACTTTAATCACACCTGAACTACGATGGTGAACCTGATTTTTGGATAATTCCGTAATACGTAGGCAATCTGATGGATACAGATTCGGTTCAATGATATCAAACCACTTGGTTTGGCTCGATTTAATAGATAATGTCTAGCATAGGAAAGGTATAGGAGACCGATCTCGATCGGGCGGTTTGGGTGCCTAACCCCTTCCCATAACCATAACCTGATGCTTACCCAATCTTTGATGGACCAGAAATCCAATCTAAGGGACATGAGTCAATTGAAGTCTTACCTTGGGGTGAGATTTCACATTCCTAAGGTCTTAGACCTTAATCTAGGTGGCGACTTCCAAGATTTCCATCTTTTGTCCTCACAGTGGCGACTTCACTGGGGATATTAATGTCAGACTCCTAAATGAAAACTTTTCTTGTGTGAATTAGATGCTAGTTCTTAGGATACTGTATTTATGCTTGTATAATATTGTTTTGGGGGGAATGGGTTCAATCACACATTCGTGCGAGTAGCCGAACCAGGTCCCATGCAGATGGGGCCGCCCGCTAGGCGAAACACACAACCTTGGCCTGTACTTCGTGAGATCACGACCGGCGAGCAGCTTTTAACGAGCTTTTCTTGGGTCCGCCTGGGAACGCGTTATGCTACTCCACGTCGCTTGATTCTTGTACCATAGTATATAAAGGGATTAGAGGCCCATTATTCATCGTGCATTCGGTGATAGGTTACCCCGTCCTTGTCAAGGTGGCCTTTTCTGTCCTAACACAGATTGTAGCCCAATGTTTATTATTTTTTGGTTCATCCCTGAACCGACCCAGTAAAATCTGCTTAACCATGACATCCACGTTCGATACGTCGAATTTTTGTTCGTTTTTGTCCTCGATTGGTCAACATGTTAGAATCTACACGATGAGCATCTTGAACTCTCACCCATTGGGAGTATGAGGTATGTATACATCTGTTCTACATTATAGTAGACGGTCACTATACACCCTCCATTAAGTAAGCTCGATGTGTCGAACCTCTCATTGTTAACATGTCGATTTCAAAAAAACGAGTAGAAAATCTCTATCAAGACATAGATATCATTGTCAAGAAGAAATTTACTAGTTTGTTTCTCCATGAACCACTTTTGCTAACCATCCCTAATAAGGACGACCGATTAATATATCCATTTTAATTTCATTAAATTCGGTGACCAGACTTTGGTACCACTGATTATCTATTTTTGGAATCACGAGGTCCCAAGACCGAACACATGGCTTAATCAAATTCAACTAAATTGACTCGGATAATGTTTACCCAATCGCGCTTATGAGGGAGCTAACTCTTGTTTGGTTAAGTCATCTTTGATTGTGCATGTAACTTCTTCTATTCCACTAGATGTCTAGAATCTTGATATTCCTCCATTGGGTTTCAATGCCTTTGGAAAAGAGAATCAAACTGCAACCATATCCACCCTTTTAGGGTGAGAGTCCCCTATAATTAGGGAATTGTCTTGATCTCCCACCTTGAGATCCATCCACGTTATCTTTCTAAATGAATCAATGGAAGCCATGAATCTAGATCTTGATTGAACATCAAATTTTATAAGAAAGGAGGCAACCAGATTTGGGAACGCAATCAGTAACTCAGTCAATCTCGTCCAATAGAGCATTCAGTTTAGGCAGCGACAAGCACCTATACCTGAAAAAGTTTACAATATTCCCGTACAGTTAGTCCTTGGGCTTACTTAAATATCATATTCAGTTCATCTCATAATCAAGGAGAGTTTTAGCCCCTAGGAAAATCTAATCACTGTTCTCAATTCACCTCAGAATTAAGAAAAGATTCAGCCCCTAGGCAAATCCAATCACTGTTCTCAATTCATCTCAAAATTAAGGAGAGATTCAGTCCCTAGGCAAACAAATCACCATTCTCCATTCACCTCTAAATTAAGGAGAGATTCAGCCCCTAGGCAAATCCATTCACCGTTTTCAATGTACCTCAGAATTAAGGAAAGATTCAACCCCTAGGCAAATCCAATCATAATTCTCGATTCATCTCTAAATTAAGGAGAGGTTCAGCCCCTAGGCAAATCAAATCACCATTCTCGATTCACCTTTGAATTAAGGAAAGATTCAGCCCCTAGGCAAATCCAATCATAGTTCTCGATTCATCTCTGAATTAAGAAAAGATTCAGCTCCTAGGCAAATCCAATCACTATTCTCAATTCATTTCAGAATTAAGGAGAGATTTAGTCCCTAGGCAAATCAAATCACCCATTCTCAATGTACCTCTGAATTAAGGAGAATTTCAATCCCTTGGCAAATCCAATCACTGTTCTCGATTCACCTCTAACATAAGGAGAGATTTAGCCCCTAGGTAAGTCCAATCATCCTTTCTCCATTCACCTCTGAAATAAAGAGAGATTCAGCCCCTAGGCAAATCCAATCACCATTTTCGATTCACCTCTGAATTAAGGAGAGATTCAGCCCCTAGGCAAATCCAATTTTTGTTCCCTATTCACCTTTGAATTAAGGAAAGATTCAGCCCCTAGGCAGATCCAATCATCGTTTCGGTTCATCCAAAATTAAGGAAAGATTCAACCCCTAGGAAGATTCAATCAAATCCAGTTCATCTCAGAATCAAAGGAATATTCAGCTCCAGATTCAACCACCATTTTCGTTTCATTTCAAAATTAAAGAAAGGTTTAACCCTTAGGTAGGTTCAATCATCACTCCTAGATCATGTTAAAATGGAGGAGGCATTCGGCCCCTAGGCTTTTTCACCCTTCACCTCCTGTTTAGGTTCCGAATCATGTCAGAACTAGGAAAAGTTCCATTCATCTAAAATTTAATAGGCACTAGGCTTATCCAACCATCAACTTTGGTTAGGGATCTTATTCATGTCGGAACTAGGAAAAGTTCCATTCATCTGAATTCAATTAGCCACTAGGCTTATCCAACCATCAACTTTGGTTAGGGTTCTGATTCATGTTGGAACTAAGAAGAGTTTCATTAACCAACCATCATCTTTGGTTAGGGTTTTGATACATGTCGGAACTAGGAAAAGTTTCATTCATCTGAATTCAATTAGCAAGTGGGCTTATCCAACCATCAACTTTGGTTAAGGTTCTGATTCATGTTGGAACTAAGAAGAGTTCCATTCATTTGAATTTAATTAGCCACTAGGCCTGTCCAACCATCAACTTTGATTCAGGTTCTATCCCATTCATCTGAATTCAATTAGCCACTAGGCTTATCCAACCATCAACTTTGGTTCAGGTTTTGATTCATGTTGGAACTAAGAAGAGTTCCATTCATTTGAATTTAATTAGCCCCTAGGCTTGTCCAACCGTCAACTCCAGTTCAGGTTCTGATTCATGTTGGAACTAAGAAAGGTTATATTCATATGAACTCAATGTGAGCATGAGTTAGCCTCTAGGCCTGTTCAACCATTACCTCTGGTCCATGTTCCATTTCAAGAAGGAATCAAAGAGAGTTTCAATCATTTCAACTCAATCAATCCATCATCTCTAGCAATTAGAGTCCAATCCAAGATTGTCATCCTTGGCCTCCATCAATCGGAGCCCAACTCAAGCAATCCTTGCCTCTAGCAATTAGAGCCCAATCCATGACTGTCAATCTTGATCTCTATCAATCAGAGACCATTTCAAAGTCAATCTTGATCTCTATCAATTAGAAACCAGTTTAAAGTCAACCTTATCTCTATTCATTGGAGATCAATTTAAAATCCACCTCTGGCTCTACCAATTAGAGCCTGATCCATGTCCATCATAGCCCAGTGCTATAAGTTAGGATCGCTCGTCAGGAATGGTGAATGAGAAGCATTCCTCATTGCCTTTCAGTAAAGATCAATTCCAGATTCTGGAGTCATCAGGAGACCATGAAACTTCAGCTATGATAGTGCTATCCCATCTCAAGCATTTCTGCCCCATTGGCCAAGGAAATGCTAGAATCCAAAGAGTTGCCCTCATATTTCTCATTGTTCAAATAGAAGGAATGGAATTTTTTCGGATCCAATGTACCCTAGGCTAGGATAGAAACCAGAATCACGGCTAGGGAATGGTCCAATGAGGAAAGCCAATGACTCCTGAACTCGGGCATGAACCGGATTGACCTTGGGCCTAAATTGGTTATGGTTTAATGAGGAAAGCCCTTGAGCCCTAAGTTGGGCATGAACCAAATTGACCTTGGACCCAAATCGAGTGCGATCCAATGAGGAAAGCCAATGACCCCTGAACTGGGGCATGAACCAGATTAAACTTGGACCCAAATTGGGTGCAGTCCAATGAGGAAAGCCATTGAGCCCTAAGTTGGGCATGAACCAGATTGAACTTGGACCCAAATTGAGTGTAGTCTAATAAGAAAAGCCATTATGCCCTAAACTGGGGCATGAAGCAAATTGACCTTGGACCCAAACTGAGAGTGGTCTAATGAAGAAATCCATTGAACCCCCAAGCCGAGGCATAAACTTGTGTAATCTTGGACTTAAAAATGGTGTAGTGCAATGGCGATACCCCTTGATCTGTAAGTTGGGGCATAGGCTAGAATGATTATGAACTCAACTAGAAGCGGTCCATTGATGAATCCATTGAACCCCAAATTGGGGCATGAACTAGAGTAACCTTGAGCTTAAAAAGCAATAGTCCGATTATGAATAGATCCCAAACTGAGAAAAAAAAAAGGTAAGAATTGTATGGAAACCTAAAAGGTAGGCATCTTGCACTTATTGATAGAGGGGCATGATGAGTCCCACTGTTAGAGGTCTGAAGGAAGATTTATTTCCACAACGACTAAAGGTGGTCGTCGAAGTCGTAATGCCCAACTGGAGCTACTTGGACGAACTAGTTGTTTCAACTTTCTATTATCGATATTCAATAGGTCATCCATGTCTAGGTCCAAAATTGATATACTTGTTGACAAATCCAGTCCAATCTACCCTGTAAGTAAAAGAAAATCACTTCGTTTGGGATTTCAAACTCTATGCTTTGTCTCTTCAATACATTTTTCCTAATTTCATACATCCTCCTATTCTACGTGTGCAGTCAATTCTGACTCTGAAGATGATTGAAACGATGAGCCATCTCCTGAACTTCTACGCCACCTGGCCTCTTAAGAAAGAAAGGTCCAACCCGTTTGGGAAAGCTTGAAATGATTAATCGAGAGACACAAGAGTACTCTCAAGAAACATGTATTGGAGAAGCTGCCATTTGCTCTACCTATGAAAAGATTCCAAGGAAAGCATTAGATAGTAACAGATAATATCAGCAGGTCAGCCAATCAGTACAAATGAGTGGAGGATAGATGTGCACCAAAAAGATGGAAATACCAAAGTTCTTACAAAGTAGATCATCTGCAAGCAAGAGATACATGATGAATGATCAATCTCAAAATCAAATAATGAGGTCATAAGAATACCAAAAAAAAAAAAGAAAGAAAAAGAAAATTCAAGCCTATGTTTTATTTACATCAATAATAGGAGGCAGTCACATTAGACAAAAAGTGATGATTAACATCCAAAGGATAGCATACGGATTCACCATTCAGATAAAATCAGATACTAGATGAGCAGTAACAAATGTTCATAAAGTTTACAAAAGATCAGAGTACTAACTGGGGCAAAGATGTTCTATCTGATTGGAAATGTTTGGAAGAAGAAGATTCAAATCCAGTATTGAAAGTCATGATTCAACTTTGTGATCAAGCGAAGCACTGCATTATGTCTGGCCTCGACATCTAAAAAAAAAAAAGGAGAGAAAAAAAAATAGTAAGATGTTGAATGGCATTGGAGCTCGACAGTAAGCCAATTGTTCCTCTTACTTCAAGAAGATGGTAGTTCCAATTAAAGCCTGATAGAAAGTGCGATCGTTCTTCGAGATTCACAGCATGGTGGACCAGACTTTTGATTTTGGCCAATTACATCCCACCTTTACAGAGATGATATCATCACTTCTTCATCATCAGAGAAAGATTTCTCATCGGCATTAGACTCTTTCTCCCGTCTATCAATCTGACGACCTTCCAAGGAGTCTCTATCACAAGCCCTTCTTTTGATTATTAGTTTTTATGGTATTGTATCTCGTGATCATGTCATCATTTTATGTACAAATTCATGAATCCGGTTGGAACTCTCATCTGTCGTTCATTACATCCGACGACTTCCGAAGGTTCCTATAAGCCCTTCATTTCTCAAGCCAATAAAATGGGATCTTCTTGGTCAGATAAACCCATTCTACATAAACAACTAAACACTCTCCCAATGGTAGACCCATGTGGACAGTTTTACATCAGTCCTCCCGGACCTTCAACATCAATACTTGTCAACAAACATAAATGTTTCAGGCCCAGATATGATCACGACTAATTCGGCATCTCGATATAGCTTGTTGAGACACGAGTTCCATCTGAACATCTCCAAAAAAGGAAAACATAATTCGGCACTGCTCCTAATTTTGGTGTAGGATGCATTTCCCTAAGGTCGCTTTTAGTGATGATTCAAATAGCTGCTCACCTTTCATTGCGTATAGGTGCGAACTTAAATAGTGGGGCAAGGCTACCCATTTGTCATGAAAGTCATGCCTTTCAGACTTCCCCTAAGGGTTTTGGACCATTGGATAGGACCATAATTGTTGGCGATATCCTCACCATATTAGGAGTCCTTGTTCAACCCAAGACAGGATTTGTAAAAAAATAAAAAAAAAAGAAGAAAATTCAAAAAAAATAATAATAAAAGAAGAAGAAAATTCAAAAAAAAAAAGAAGGAAAAAGAAAAAAATGAGAAAAATGAGAAAAAAAAAGAGAAGAAAAGAAACCTCAACAGGGAAAGGCAACCCGAAAAACCTCAATGGGCAACCCATAATACCTCAATGGGGATAGACGACCTGATGCAACCCTAAAGCATTGCCCTCATTGGCCCTTCATAGAAAAATCCAGTGGTTCATGTAGACAAGTGTAATACCTAGTCTATCCTCCATAAGGAAAGGAACCCATCTTGCTCTCTAGTGAATCATACTCAGAGGAGTTGAACAAACCATCGTTTGTTTGCCTTTTGGGCTCTATAGCATTGCCTTTCAACAAAATTCTATCTTCAAATCCTTTTGTCACATTAGGGAGAGAGCAAATTCTCGTGGCCTGGTTACGGATGTAGCCAAATTCATCAAATCATTAGCTCACTCATTTTTCAAGATTCAAGAAGGGTTTATCTAAGAAGTCACTTTCTGCAATCAATCTGTCAATCTTCCCTTGACCTTGGAAGCATGGTCAAATTCTTGATGCAATCCAGATTCAACCTAGTTCCAACTCTTTTAGATTGCCTATTTCCTTCTATCTTGCCCCCAAAGATACTATAGTAGCGGTCTGTCACAACATGCAGACACTGGGGCATAGATATAGCCTCCATAGGAGAATTTAACTCGATCATGAGCATTACATTTAGGATCCGTTATCTAGTCTGAAGTCACTAACTTTCCTAGTCAATAGAAGTAGGTCCGTCCATGTTGGTTTTTGCCAATTTCTCAGTTCTCCCAATCCTATTGATGAAGAAAATCCAATGTGGTCACTCACCTGTTAGGATTTGGTCACCAAATTTTTTGAAGGAACACTTTGCATCCTTTTCTCCTCGTGCCTACTTTGGGGCCATGGTTCATTTATCTTTTAAAATTGGCACAACAATGTTGCAAAGTCTTGAGCTTTTCATGAGCCTAGATCAAGGGCTAAACCCATGTCACATTTCATCGGCGCTTGGTTCTACCAATTTGGTCTACCTTAGTGCACAGTCAAAGAACACCAGATGCCCCTCGATAGTTTAACATCAAGGTCATTCAATAAAATAACTTTGGTTAGAGACTGTCAAACTCCCCTCATTCTTGTCCAAAATCCTTGCTAGAGTTTCTTTCAATCCAAAATCCAACAACACCAATGTTGGCTGAAGAAAATCATCACTTTCAAATTAAATGGAACCCTTCCAAGGGAGCAACCAAGTCATCGCTACAATGCTGAAATTGAGTCAAACTTGCAGTACCAGGTCGTAAATGGTAAATTTCAAATCTAGGTATCATGCCAGCGATGTCTATGACACAATTTCCATTGATACCATGTTATATGCCTTCACCAATAAAACAGGGGCAAAAACTATGGAAAACTGCCAAGGAATTCACCATTATTTCAAATATGTTCAGCACTCTATAGGTTCAAAGTCAAGAGACTTCCAAGATGGGACAGATTTTAACCCTAAAGGTTCAAAGTCAACAAAGACTTCCTATGTAGGTCACTTTCGAGCATCCTAGAGGTTCATAGCAACAAAGCTACTTAAGAGGATATTCTAGTTTCCATTCCCAAAGGATTATAACCATAGAGCTTCCAAGAAGGATATTCTAATTTTCGATCCTAAAGGTCCAAAGCTGGTAGGAACTTCAAAGATGAGTCATTCAGTATTACCCTATAAGTCACCTTCTGAGTTCTTGCTCATTTCATAATCAAATGCAGAGCCCAAGCACATCCAAAGATCAAATCAATCTCAGCCTATAAGTGAATCAAATGCAAAGCCCTAGCACATCCAAAGTTCAAATCAATCTTAGCCTATTAGTGAATCAAATGCAGAGACCTAGCTCATTCAAAGTTCAAGTCAATCTTAGCCTATAAGGGAATCAAATGCAGAGCCCTAGCTTATTTAGAAAATCAATCTCAGAATCTCAATCAAAAGAGCCTCAATTCAATCAAAGAAAAGACAGCAAGTCCCTCCATCCAAACAAATCAAAGCCGTTCTCAAGCTCTTGCAACCAGCCTTGTATTCACAGCCTAGCTTCATACAAGAAGAGGCTCATCAGTATACAAATGGTTCATGCTGGTTCAAGCCCACACGTACCTTGTATTCACAGCCTAGCTCCATACAAGAAGAGGTGCTAAACCTACAAACCAGCCTTGTATTCATAGCCTAGCTTTGTACAAGAAGAAGTTTATCAGTCTATAAATGGATCAAGCCGGGTTCAAGCCTGCGAGTACCTTGCATCATGAATTCCACCTTAGCAAGAAGAGGTTCCCAGCCTACAAATGAGCCTTGTATTCACAGCCTAGCTTCGTACAAGAAGAGGTTTATCAACCTACAAATGGATCAAGTCAAGTTTAAGCCCGCACGTACCTTGCATCATGAGTTCCACCTCAGTAAGAAGAGGTTCCCAGCCTACAAATGAGCCTTTTATTCATAGCCTAGCTTAGTAAAAGAAGAGGATAATCAGCCTACAAATGGATTAAGCCGGGTTCAAGCTTGCACGTACCTTGCATCATGAGTTCCACCTTAGCAAGAAAAAGTTCCCAGCCTACAAATGAGCCTTGTATTTACAGCCTGGCTTCGTAAAAGAAGAGGTTTATCAGCCTACAAATGGATTAAGCCAGGTTCAAGCTTGCACATACCTTGCATCATGAGTTCTACCTCAGCAAAAAGAGGTTCCCAGCCTACAAATGAGCCTTGTATTCACAGCCTAGCTTCATACAAGAAGAGGTTTGTCAGCCTAAAAATGGATCAAGACGGTTCCAAGCCCGCACATACCTTGCATCATGAGTCCCACCTTAGCAAGAAGAGGTTCCCAGCCTACAAATGAGTCTTGTATTCACAGCCTAGCTTCATACAATAAGAACAATCATCAATTTTCCAAGAAGAGCATACCTTCTTGCCAGTAGAACTACGTTTTGGGCTTGATTTCTAAGACACCCTTAGAATATGTAGACAGTTTAGGATGAATCACCCTAAGTGCAGCCCAATAAGCAATCTCACCCATATCCTAAAAATGTGGTTCATTTTATCTTTAGCCTTCAATTGGTAAACATATCGGCTAAAGAGGGGCATCTGTAGGCAACCCATTTTTGCCACCTTCAGCATAAGTGAACCAATATGGCAGGTTTTGGGTTTTTAACCCAAGGGTTTGTGATTCTCTAATGAACCCCACAGCAGGGTCATGGCCTATTACTTACTTGGATGTACAAGTCGTGAAATTATCTTCGAAACGAGACTAGAATTATCAAATTCTGACGTCAAACAAGGGAAGATATCACAGTTTGAAAGTGTAAGGCCATTTACATAATTATCGTACGATGCATGCATTATCATTTAAACTTCAAGACATCATATCTTGGTCATCTGATATCAGAATCAGATGATTCAAAGGCCAATATTCCTTATTTTCAGTCCTCTTCAAAGTGGACGTGAAAAATCCCAGGTAGAAGTCACCATTGGGCCCCATGCATGCTTTCATGCAAAATTATCATTAGAAACTTCAAAGCTTCATATCTTTGTCGTTCTACGTCAGATTCAGATGATTCCAAGGCCATTATTCTTCATTTGTGATGTTCTACAAAGTGGATGTAAAAAAATCTCGGGTAGAAGTCTCTGAAGGGTCCCATGCAAAATTACACATGGAAATGGTCATTTAATCTTCAAAAAATTTATATTTTGGTTACGGAAATGGTCATTTAATCTTTAAAAAATTATATTTTAGTCAACCCATATCCAAATCAGGTGATTTCAGTTTCATTATGTTCCATTTTTAGTACTCTACAAAGTGAATATAAAGGATTTTCAATAAAAGTCTCTGAAGGATCCCATGCAGAATGGTCAGTCAAATTATCGATAATTGGACTGCTTAAACTTCAGAAATTCATAAGTTGGCCATTTTATTTCCAGATGAGGTGATTCAAGTTCCAATATTCCTCATTTTTAGTGTTCGACAAAGTGAACGTAGAAAATTTGGAATAGATGCTATCAAAAAATTTCACGCGGAATGACGGTGTAAATGACCTACGAAATGATAGAAAAAGCCAATCTTGGCCCAAACCTAGTCTAACCCAGTCAACTCAGCTCAACCCAAGCCAATCTTGGCCCAACCCAGTCAATCCTTATCAATCGAGGCCGAACCAGTTCACCTATGTACATGTTGGTCTATATATATATATATATTTTTTATTTATTTTATTTCATTATATATATATATATATATATATATATATATATATATATATATATATATATATATATATATATATATGATATGTGGGGCTACATTTAAATGGAGGGAAACCAATGGAGAATCGGTAAACTTGGAATGAACCGAGGAAAGAAAGAAATGGAAAGCTGGCTGATTCTATAGGAAAAAAGTAAGAAAAATCTAAAAGGGGAAAGAGATAGATTGAGAGAATAATAGAGGAAGAAAAGAATCTGAGAGAGGGATGAGAAAGGAAAGGAAAGAAAATGGAAATTAAAAAAAAAAGGGGAAAGAAGAGCCGAGATTGGAAGAAGAGAAGAGGCAGGAGAAGAAAGGAAGAAATGAAATAGGAGATCCAAAAATCTAAGAAAGATGGACCCGTAAAAGGAGGGGGGATCTTCTTTGGGACGGGCAGAACCATTAGAAAGAGGGGAGATCCGAAAGAGGAGAAAAGCAAGAGGGATTGAGGTAAATCAGGAGAAAAAAAGAAAAAAAATAAAAAGAGAAGAAGGGGATCAAGAGTGGGGGATTGTTGAATGGAGAGGAGAGAGTGGAGAGATAAAACCAGAGGGAATAAAATTAAAAAGAGAAAGGAGAGAGAGACGAGATCTGAGAGAATGAAAAAGAATAAGAGAGAGGAGAGGACCCGAAGGTGTAGTTTTGAGAAAGAGAAGAGGGAAACTGAGGAGAGGAATTGAAAAGTTGCAGACCAACCTGTAGAACCGTGAAAATCAGAGGTAGCTTGAGGAAGAAGAAGGAGAAACAAAAGGAAGAAGCAAGAAGAAGAAGCGGAAGAAGGGTAAGCATTCTTACTTGAAACCCAACAAAACCCAGCCACCGATTCACCCAGCTGTAGCAAACACCAGACCCGATATCACCATCTACTGGTACAACCTTGCACAACCTGTACAGCACCTTGCATCTGTCCACCATCGATACACCCCACTCACACCACTCCATCGATCTGCAGCATTATCCGCAAATCCATCTACCACTACACCCAGCTGCAACACATACCCCCCCTCTTTTGTAGCACCTTCTAACACCTGGCTAAACCTCCACCAGCCCTGTAACACATCCCTACCACAACCGAGCCACCGATCTTCCCTAACACCTACATACCTTGCCTCCATCGTAAAACATCTGGCCTACATCTCAAAACCCAACTAGATCACCATCTTTTTCCTCCTGAAACCAGACCAACACCACCGATTGTCACTATACTACAATATTCCACCTCACCCCCTGCTGTCTTCACCGTGATCTAAGTCAAGCCATACAATCTGAAACCTTGATCTTGGATTTATTTGATGATGAGTTGAAGGAATAAATCAGAACCATTGATGTAGAATCTATTTTTGGATCATGATTATTGATTGAATATGAGACATTGGATAATTGTTTTTTTTATCATGTGATGTTATAAAATTGATCTTGGAATTTATGTGATTAAATTGATCCGATCATGAGTGATATTTAATATGATGAAAATAAATATCATGAAATCGATTCGATCATGAGTGAAATTTGATATGCCAAAATTGATCCGATCATGAGTGATATTTCATATGATGAAATTGGTCCGATCGATTGTGATGAAATTCAAATTGATTGATCCCATAAGTTGGATTGTTGATCAAAATTGATCCGATCATATGGAATTTTGATGGAATTAAAATTGATCCGATCATATGCTTGGAATGATATGATTAAAATTGAACCATTGATCTTGGAATTTGATAAAATTGGGTCATTGATCTTGGAGTTTTGATTTGATCCGTTGATCATATTTTACTTTGATTTGAGTAATCTGAATTGTTAAATTATTTAATTTGAGTAATCTGAATTGTTAGATTCTCACCAAAAGTGATGTAAATGGATATAAATAGTTAGATTATCATGAAAAGTGATCTGAACCATTAGATTATCTTTGGGAGTGAGTGGAATAAATTTGAACAATTGGATTATCATCAGGAATGATTTAAACCATTAGATTTTCTTCATATTGTGTTTTAGAAGAATTTAAGCCATTTGATTGGATCTTGATCATAACTGATTTAAAAGAATTTGAACCATTGGATCTTAGTCTGATTCTGATTATATCTTGATATGAGATCTAAGCTGTTGATTTTGGCTATTTTGATGAAATATGAGGTGTTGGTCTTAATGATAATATTTTAAAAGATCTAACCATTGATCATGGATCTGATCTTAAGATATTGAGATATTCACATTAGATCCCAACCATAGATCTAGAGAATCTCATCTGAGACACATTGAGACATAATTTGATTGGAAATAATACATGGGATGCCTTTTTATTTGTCTGCTATATCTTGATCAATGCTCTCATATGTTTGCTGCTATAATGATTCACATGCTTTCTTGCCATACATGAGATGATATATGTTGTTTTGTTGCCATATTTGAATGATATTTATTCTTGGCAATATTTTAATTTCTACAACACCCTAGTCGAACTGTCATATCTGTACACCTAGCAAACATATTAGGCATGGGAATGTGCATTTAGGCACCCACATTCTTGGGAAATGTATAATGGAAAATAATAAAAATCTTAATAAAGAAAGGGAATGCTTTGCCAAACCTTCCAAAATTAGAACTTAGGATGAAAGGGGTAGCTCAGGACGATTTTTGCCCCTCAGTAAACCCTAAACCTAGAATAGGTTCTCAATCCTAAATTTAGATCAGGTTCTCAATCCTAAACCTAGAATAGGTTCTCAATCCTAAACCTAGTACAAGTTCTAAATCCTAAACCTAGAATACATTCTCAATAATTAACCTAAAATCGGTTATTTCCATCAGTCCGAACTACGCGGATTCTGATTCCTAGGTCAAACTCTAGGATACGTAGGACATTTGGGAGAAACCCAAATTTGGATCCACACCTTAGTCCACTCGGACTATTCATAGATCCACTGGGATATCCATTACCATTTCGACCCCTACCCTGAACTACGTGGATTTTGATTCCTAGGTCAAACCCTAGGATACGTAGGCCATTTGGGAGAAACCCAAATTCGGATCCACATCCTAGTCCACTCGGACTATTCATAGATCCACTAGGATATCCATTACCATTTCAACCCCTGGCCTAAACTACGTGGATTCTAATTCCTAGGGCAAACCCTAGGATACGTAAGTCATTTGGGAGAAACCCAAATTCAGATCCACACCTTAGTCTACTCGGACTATCCATAGATCCACTAGGATATTTACCCACATTTTGACCCAAATAGGGTTATCCATGCCCAAATTACGTGGATTCTGATTCCTAAAAAAAATCCTAGGATACGTAAGCCATTTAGGAGAATCCCAAATTTGGATCCACACCTTAGTCCACTCGGACTATCCACAGATCCACTAGGATATCCATCCATATTCTAACCCAGAAAGGGTTATCCACATTTTGACCCAAATAGGGTTATCCACATTCATGCCCAGAAATGATTATCCATTCTTAGATCCACTAGAACTATCTATCTGTTCGTATGGACTACTCATAGGGTTTCTTAACCTTTCAAACATAAGTTCAACTTGAACAATAAACTTAATCATGCACAAGCATAAATCACAACCATAAATTTTAATCACACCTGAACTACGATGGTGAACCTGATTTTCAGAATAATTCTGTAATACGTAGGCAATCTGATGGATACAAATTCGGTTCAATGATATCAAACCACTTGGTTTGGTTCGGTTTAATAGATAGAGTCTAGCATAGGAAAGGTATAGGAGACCGAACTCGATCGGGCGGTTTGGGTGCCTAACCCCTTCTCATAATCATAACCTGACGCTTACCCAATCTCTGATGGATCAGAAATTCAATCTAAGGGTCATGAGTCAATTGAAGTCTTACCTTGGGGTGAGATTTCACATTTCTAAGGTCCTAAACCTTAATCTAGGTGGCGACTTCCAAGATTTCCATCTTTTGTCCTCACAAGAAGATAACATCTATTGTGGATTTCCAGAACCTTGGTTCAATGCCTACCTTCAAAAGCAAGTACCCGGGTTTGAAATATTTCATGATTGTACTTTTGTCTGGGAAGAGCTCGAGCAAGCCAAGAACTAAGAGCAGAGCAAGGAGCAAAAATCTGAGATAGAAGTGATCAACATCAGCAACCTGTTCGAGGACGATCAAGTGATGATGCTCATCGATGAAGATCAAGATAGGAGTCCCAATATACAACAATTCACGCTTCCCATCAACGGAATAATCCCTAATTGGAGTTGTTATGATAATTTTGTTTACCTAAAGGGGTTTCCATGTAATCCACATATAATGACTACGTTTAAGCCTAGGGTCTTTAGGTCTTTAGATAAGATTGAGTCCTTTTTATGTTTTGACTTTGTTCCACTAGGAACCATTTCCTCTGTACCTATGCTTTTGAATATGAATAATGATGATATTTTGAATTACACTGCGTTTACTTCTTCCTTTCCTTCTCCTTCTAACTCTAACTTTGAAAATAATGAAAATGATGAACCAACTCATGAAATATTACAATCCATCCAAGCCTCGAAAGAGAAGAAGGCTCAACCTGTCAACAAAGACTTCAAAATAATTAACCTCGGTTCAGCAAAGCAACCTCAAGAGATAAAGATCTGTGCTACCTTGACAGAAGAAGAAGCCAAACAAATGACAGAATTACTGATGGAGTTCCAAGAAGTGTTTGCCTGGTCCTATGAGGATATGCCTGGCATAGACCCTGAAGTTGTACAGCATAAGATACCTTTGATCTCAAATGCAAAGCCATATAAGCAGAAGCTAAGGTGGTTAAGGCCTGAATGGACCCTCAAGGTTAAAGAAGATATCATGAAACAATTCCTAGAAGTCACAAAGTACCCAGAGTGGCTAGCAAATGTGGTCATCGTACCTAAAAAGGATGGAAGACTGAGGGTGTGCATAGATTACATAAATTTGAAAAAGGCTAGTCCCATAGATGACTTTCCATTACCAAAGATAGGCATCTTAGTGGATAACTCTGCAAATCATGCTCTTTTGTCCTTCATGGATGGATTCTCAGGGTATAATTAGATAAAGATGGCACCTGAAGACAAGGAGAAGACCACCATCATAACAAACTGGGGCACCTATTGTTGCACTGTGATGCCATTTGGGTTGAAGAATGCTGGGGCAACTTATCAAAGAATGGCTACTACAAACTTGCACAACTGGATCCATAAGGAGGTAGAGGTGTATGTAGATGATATGATCATAAAATCATTCACCAGAGAAGGTCACATCCCGTCGCTAAGGAATTTCTTCGAAAGGATCAAGCAATATAAACTAAGGCTTAGTCCCCAAAATTGTGCATTTAGGGTGATAGCGGGAAAAATACAAGGCTTTGTGGTCAGCCAAAGAGGAATCGAAATTGATCCGGCCAAGATAAAAGCCATCTCTGAAATGCCATCTCCTCAAACAGAAAAGGAAGTAAGAGGTTTCTTAGGAAGACTTCAATACATCAACCAGTTTATTGCACATCTTACTGCAACATGCGAACCGATTTTCAAGCTACTCCGAAAAGACCAGCCAAAAGAGTGGAACCCTCAATGTCAGATGGCTTTCAACAAAATCAAGACCTATCTATTGAACCCACCAGTCTTAGCCCCACCAGTACCGGGGAGACCACTACTCCTTTACTTGTTAGTACTAAATGGTTCAATGGGATCAATGATAGCCCAGCATGATACAAATGGAAAGACAAAAAAGGCAGTATACTACTTGAGTAAGAAATTCACAAGCTACATAGCCAATTATACACAGCTGGTGAAAAGATGCGCAGCCTTGGTCTGGATAACAAAGAGATTGAGGCATTATATGTTATCCTATAGGGTCATACTCATTTCCAAAATAGACCCCATGAAGTATCTATTTGAGAAACTAGCTTTGACAAGAAGGTTGGCTAGGTGGCTATTGTTGTTGTCTGAATTCGACATCACATACACTACTCAAAAGTCTATCAAGGGGAGTGTAATTGCAGAACATCTATCAGCTCTACCAGTTGAAGATAACCTCAGACATCTGGAAGATGTATTCCCAGATGAAGAAGTCTATACAATTCAAGAGGAAGGGAAGAATGGCACATGGATAATGTTCTTCGATGGAGCCATAAATCATATGGGATATGGGGTCGGCGTCTTATTCATAGATCCATAAGGGGCATTTGTGCCATTTATTTTCAGATTAGACTTTGACTGCACAAACAACATTACAGAGTGCGAAGCATGTATCATGGGACTGAAAGCAGCCTTGGCCATTGGGGTTTGCAGATTAAAGGTCTATGGTGATTCATCGATTGTTATCTACCAAGTCAGAGGGGACTGGAAAACCAAAGACCAGAAGTTGATACCTTACCAACAATGTGCAATAACCTTAGCTCGAAAGTTCATGCAAATTGAATTTGACTACTCCCCAAGAGATACCAATAAGTATGCCAATGCATTGGCCACCTTGGCTTCAATGACTGGAAATGATCCTTTGGGACGTATCAAACCCCTCATCATAGAGAAAAGAGTACGACCAGTCTACTTGGAAGAAGTGAATGCACTGACAGTCGATGGCCGACCATGGTTTGCCCCCATCATAGATTTCATCATGAAAGGAAAGTATCCAGTGGAAGCCACAACAAGTGAGAAGAAATCTCTTAGGCAATATGCCTCTTAGTTTATACTATGCGAAGATATCCTATATAAAATATCCCATGAAGGAGTGCAGTTAGTCTGTGTTGATGAGGAACAGGTGCAAAACATCATCGAACAAGTCCATCAAGGAATATGCGGACCTCACGTGAATGCTAGAATGCTTGCAAAGAAGATTCTTAGAATGGGATATTACTGGAACACAATGGAAGCAGATTGTACAGAGTTTGTAAGGAAATGTCACAAGTGCCAAATCCACGCTAATTTGATACACGTGCCTCCAATAAAGTTGCATACTTAGTTCTCCATGGCCCTTCTCAATCTGGGGCATAGATGTAATCGGAAAGGTTCACCCTAAAGCCTCAAATGGGCATGAATTCATCTTGGTTGCCATTAATTATTTCACAAAGTGGGTGGAGGCACGATCATACGCCAAGCTCACAGCAAATAAAGTGGCTAAATTTATACGAGAACACATCATATGCCGGCATGGAATGCCTCATTCTATAATCTCAGATCAATGACAACACCTCAGAGGGAGAGTCCTAGAATTATGTGACGAGTTTCACATCGAAAGGCACCGGTCCTCTCCTTATCGTTCACAGACAAATGGGGCAGTAGAGGAGGCCAAAAAAATGTCAAGGTTATTCTCTAGAAAATGGCAGTTTAATGTTGACTGGGCAGACAAACTACCTTATCCACTCTGGGCATACAGAACATCCATAAGAACATCCACTAGGGCAACGCCGTATTCACTAGTATATGGTATGGAAGCAGTCCTCCCGGTAGAAATAGAAGTGCCATCACTGAGAGTCTTGATGGAATGCAAGATTCCAGAAACTCAATGGTTGCAATCTAGATATGATGAACTAAAATTCGTTGATGAAAGAAGAATGAAGGCAGTCGATAATGTAAAAAATACCAACAAAGAATGGCAGCAACCTTTAACAAAAAGGTGCATGTTCCTCACTTGACAGTCGGGGACCTGGTATTGAAAGAGCAAAGAGCACCTGTCCATGACCCTAGGGGCAAGTTTTGCCCTAATTGGAGCGGGCCGCTCATGGTAAAAGAGATCTTACCTAAAAAAGTTGTTCGACTGGCCGACATGGAAGGCATTGAGTTACAATATTTGACCAATTTGGATCAAGTAAAGAGATATTATGTGTAGCCTCTACACTCTTCAAAAAAAATAGAGGGTGTAGAAGGCCTCTCACTCACCTGCTGACACCAACAACGGGCATCAATCATTTGAAGAACTTACCGACATGGTTGACTGGATTCTCCAATGGGGTACAACAACCATTCACCCAGGGATGGCTCATCTTATCATCATAATCAAAGAAAGAATTTCTTATTTTTTGGCTAAACTCTTTCATCCGTCCATCTATCCGACGGATTTCTCAAGAGTTACATATCAAAGCCCATCTTTCATATCATTTGATATAAACTCTCATGAGTATATCAATCTGAGAAATTATAAAATAAAAATCTGGCTGGAACTCTTATCTGTCGTTCATTACATTATATGGCGTCCCAAGATTCCAATAGGCCCTTTCTTTCTCAAACTGATAAATGGGGTCTTCGCAGTAAGATAAACCCATTCTACATAAATAACCATAAACTCCTCCAGGCAGCAGACCCACTTGGACAGTTTCTTGTCAGTCCCATTTGGACCTCCACTGTAAAACCCGTATCTTACCACCTTGTATCAGGTCTTCCTATCATGGTCGGGCCAAGTGGACCAAGTGTGTGAAGAAACCACAATACCAGGTATGAAATGTAACCCAAAAATAGTCAATTATGAGCGTGTAGTCACATAACTAAATAGGTGTGACCGACACTCCTTAAAATAGTGCAACCACATGAATTTTAGTTGTGTGGTCGCATGTTTCAGAAGGTGTGGTCGATGGGTTCTGCGACCCAACCTTCGACCATACGAGCCCAGTCAGAAACAAAAATTAGAAAGCTTTCCTAATCCGAAAGGGGTTCTTTCCTAAACTCTTTAGGGCATATTATGGAGGGTTTTCCTCTATAAACAGGACATCCCTTAGCCTCTTTCACTCTTTTAGAACTCAAACTGAAAGTGAGAGAAAGAAAAGAGAAGGTAGAGAAGGAAAATTAAAGAGGAAGACTAAGGAGGAAGAAAATTCAGAGAAAACTCTGAATCTTCAACAAGCTTATGGTATGAAAATGTTTCCCATGTTAAATTAAATGCCTAGAATAATTCATGAAGGAGATATGATTTAGGTGAAACCCAAATCATCAATCCATGGATAAATTCCAAGAGAAATCATGGGAGGAAATTATGTGGACGATGGATTTTGTATAAAATACTAATTCTGAGCCATAGAATAATTGTAGGAAAGACCATGATGATAGGCCATGGATTCCAAACATGGAGGATTGGAATTGAGAGTGAAAGGTCGACCATCACACGTGTGGTTGCACATGTGGTCGCATGATGTGCGACCACAAAAGACACACATGTCCGACCACATGCCCTCTGGAAGTTTTTAGGGAGGGTGTGGTCGCACGTGTGGTCGTAGGATATGCTACTACACCTTGCGACCATATGCCCTGTGGTCGTAGAGACTCAGACCACAGGTGTTGCCACACCTGTGACCCCTCAGTTTCTGTTAGTCTAAATTCATGAGAATTAATTCTAATTTAAAATTTATAAATTTATTAGGTTTCTAAGTGGTCTAAGAGTGAATTACAAAGCTTGAACGAGGATCTATTATCGATCAAAGGTGAGGGAACAAGACCTAAACTAATTGACTAATAATAAACTATTTTTATTTATTGAGTCCAATACCATGAATGATTATATGCTTGTATGATTGTAATGTGCATTTCACATGTCATCCAATATTCCTGTTATTACTGCTCATGCATAATTAATTCAGTTTATTTATAACATGATGATGATGCTAGGAATAGGCATGTGAATGTATGTGTGTGGTTAGTGTGCTTGATGCGAGTGGAGCATCAGGGGGAGGACGTGACACTGTGGTTCATCCAGGTCACCAGACTCTAGCTCTATCTCTACTCAAGTCTTGTCCACTGACATCATCATATCTTCATTACTTTAGCAGAACTATTATGTCATAGGGCATCAGGGGAGGTGGTCTCGGACCGTGTAGTCTCTGACTCTGCCGATGGGCCTTAGCTCTATCTCTATAGATGTTTTGAGGGATGCTAGGGTGAGGCCTTGGATACATTGTTTGACATTAGGATTGATTAGTTGCGAGCTCAGTTTGCAAGCCCTCGCCAATAGGGGCTTACGTGTTGGTATGGGTAGGGCATCGGGGGAAGTGTCATGCAGTGTTTGATCCGGGCACTTTAGCTCTATCTCTATTCCATGATGGGTGCGTGTGGGACGGCAATGGTGTTTGATCCATTGGGCGGCTTCACACACTCGTGTATAGAGGTGCGGTAGCCACCTATCCTTTCTATTGCACATTGTAAACTTATGAACCAGACCAAAGATATGAATTGAATGCATGCATATGTTTTTTGCATTGTTTTGTTTGCTCACTGAGCCATGATGTGTGCTCACCCTTTCGATGTCGAATATTTTAGTTGATGATGCAGGTCCTACTGTAGAAGATTTTGTGAATGCTCCGATGTAAAGACATGTTGCGGCGATGAATATGGAAGCTATGATGGAGTCGCATTATTCGTCGTGAGAGTGCAACTCATGCGTCTTTGATTAGATTTATTTGTTGGATTATTTAGAAGATGTAATTGATTAATTTATTTTATTTTATGTCTTAGTCTTTTGGAGATAATTGGATACTTTATTTATGTTATCACTGCTAGATACTCAATTCATTAATATTAAAGACTTTCGCTATTTCTTATTTACTCTGATTATGCTTGTAGGTGTATCTAGTTTAAGCAAAATGACACAGTCTATTGAAGATCCTGGTTGAACCGTTGGATCATAGACGGTTCAGCACCCATTCTGGTTGGTGCAGAATTGGGGTGTGACAACTTGGTATCAGAGCTCTCGGACTCTATCTATTAATCCTGGTCCACAAAAGTTCGTGAACTAAGTTAGGATAAAACTTAAAAGCTTTAATAAGAACACACTATAAGCACCTGTGTTGTATGAGACAAAAATTAAGAAAGAGAATAATACACTATTAAGATGAGGAACAAGTTTCATATACACATTGAATAAAAATAATATATATCTAAATCAGAGTACGGTCCACAATCCGGGACGGTTACTCCGTAGTACAAGGGAAAAAAAGAAATAAATGCATCATGAAGCTGGGTGTGCTGGAGGAGGAAGTGCCTCACGATCTCAGTCATAATCCTCAGCATACACTCTTGTAAGCCAGGCTACCTGAGTCTGGGTCACCTAGAGACTAGCTGCCAGATCTACCACCCGCTGATCAGTAGCACGCTGGGCCTCTAGAATCTCATGCAGCAGCCCCATCACATCATCTGCAGGTGGGTGTGAAGGACCAGCTGAGTGGAAAGGAACCCGAGAAGGGCCAGCTCCAGTGGAATGCAGTGGTGATGGAGGAGGTATGGATCCACATCCATGTACATACGATCATCATCCTCAGCATCACCCCCCAAGGACCTCTGCTGCCGCCGCGCCTTGCCGCCTCCGCGTCTGCTATCTCTACTCGAGTATGGGGACGCACCATAGCGTTCTTCTCCTCGTCACTGACCTATGCATCTTGCATCCCCATCTTGCAGATGGCCTCCCAGTCAAGGTCAATCGAGAAGGTGTCCTCATGAATTCTCTCATCAACTAAATTGACATGCAGGTGAGTTAATAGGGTAGTGATTAAACGCCCATAGGGTAGGTTGCCCATCTGACCAGGCATCGCAGCACAGATCATCGTCTTGATGATAATGTATGGAAGGCAGATGGGCTGCCTAGTGCAGATGCAGTACAAGAGATACTGGGTCAACTGGGAAATCTTCTCATAGTGCCCACTCTGAGGAATTAGGTTGTGCTGACTAATCTTGCAGTACAACCGAGGTTCCGGTCGTAGGTTGATTGCCTTCATCTCCCAGCGATCATCTCTAAGAAGCTGGCGGTCAATCTCTACACGCATCGTCAAAGATAGGAATTGGGGTTCCTTAGGTGCACAGTATACTATGGGGCCATCGTTTGATATACCCAGGAGATCAGCCAACTCCTGGCAGTTAAAGGAGATCTCCACCCCTTTAACATAACTGGTGATTTTGAGCTCCCTACCTCTGTCTGTATCATTTGGATCACCCACTACCTGAAGATTGCAATAAAACTGCTTCACCAGAGCAGGATAGGTGCAACCCTCATATAATATCACGGGGAGCCAACCCATATCACCATAGGCACCCTCCACATTAAACAAGGCTAAATTAGCCAAGTTTACACAACGACCCCCTTCTACCTTTTTACGCTCATAACGAGCATACTGAGCCTCTGCTTCATTAGACCAGAAGAAAATAGGATCATGAACTCTGGGAACCTTGGTGCAAGTCATGCTATCTGCAAAGACATAGACAAATAAGAAAGATATTAGTTATGGAGAAAAACTCAAAATTTTGGCATTATAACGGCATGATTTGGCCAAAAGCCTTACTTTTCACCCAAACTGTTGGGCAGGAGGACTTACATATGTTCCAAACCATCCTGCAAGGCTCATATAGTTGGAAATTTAAACCAGGAAGATCGAATTTGAAAAATTTTTGATAATTTGGAAAAATCTAGAAAATTAGGTCAAAAATAGAAAATTACAAGTTTCTCAAAAACTAACCGATGAAACTCAAATTTTCTTGAGGGCTTTTGTTCATTGGGTGGCCAATAGAAAAATCCCCCAATAAAATAAAATTTTTACGGTTAGAAAAATTTTAATTTGAAGAAAACGCTATAAAGGGAGAAAAACTTAGTTCTAAAAACTTAAAAATAAGGACCAGTAGAGAACATACCTAAAGGAATGGAGCGGAGGTCGTGAATGGAAGAAAGAATCACCAAACACGAGTGGTCGACACTGTAGGAACTCAGTGGAAGTGAGTTGAGTTGAAAACAAAAGAGAAAGTGGGAAATGACTCCAAAAATTAGGTTTAAAAACCTAATTTGGGATCGTGTGGTCGTAAAATTCGACTAAATATGCGGCCACACGATCAACCACAGGCCCTCTGTGAGCTGACAGACTTCGTGTGGGGACCCTGTGGTCACAAATATTGCAGCCACATGATTGACCACAGGCTCTCGGTGAGCTGACAGGGTTTTGTGAGGTTGCATACCCTATGGTTTGACATATTGTGACCCCACCATCGACCCCACGATGGAAAATACTTTGTTTTGATTGAATGACTTTGAAAATTGAAATTATACATTGATTAATTGGATTTTGACATGGGAATGATATATATTATGATTGCCTCACATGTTCTATGATTTTCAGACACTACCACCATCGGAAACAGGAAATGGCTGGGCGAAGAGTCACCAAGCAAGGACGTAACCCAATTCCACCACCACTTGTGGAGGAAGAAAACCATGAAAATCTTGAAGGACAAGAGGATCAGAATGTGGCACCACCAGGAGCTAATGGCCAGGCTAATCCTACAAACTTGCCAGCCCCACCTACAGATTTGGCTACAGTAGTAATGAACCTAGCACAACAGCTGCAGCAAATACATCAAGTACAAGGCAATATGCAAGCTGCTATGGGAATGGCTTTTCCAGCTATACATACTACACCTATACTAGCCAGACAAGCTAGCACAATACCAGGGGGTAGTGACACGCTACCCCAAGCACCTCAAATGCCAATTGTACAAGCTCAAGTACAAAACCCTGAGGTAGCCCAAGGCAACTACCAACATCAACCACCTATGTATGGGGCCTATGCTCAGTATCAGTTGGACCATTCTCGACTGATCGAGCGTTTTCTGAAAATGAAGCCTAAGGAATATAATGGCAAGCCAGCGGATCCTTTGTGGCCAGCTATAAGCACCCCATTTTTGTCACCCTCTGCATAAGTGAACTAATATGGCAGGTTTTCGGCCTTTAACCCAAAGATTTGTGATTCACCACTGAACCGCACAACAAGGTCATCTGCTATTATCTACTTGGAAAGGTCATGTGCTATTATATACTTGGATGAATAGGTTGTGAAATTATCTTCGAAATGAGACCAGAATCATCAAATTCTGACTTCAAACAAGGAAGATATCATAGTTTGAAAGTGCAAGGGAATTTATGTAATTATCGTATCATGCATACATTATCATTCAAACTTCAAAGACATCATACCAGGGTCATCTGATATCGAAATCAGATCATTCAAGGGCCAATATTCCTTATTTTCAGTCCTCTTCGAAGTAGACGTAAAAAATCTCGGGTAGAAGTCACCAGTGGGTCCCATGCAAGATTACACATGGAAATGGTTATTTAATCTTTAAAAATTCATGAGTTGGCCATTTCATTTCCAAATGAGATGATTCAAGCTTTAATATTTCTTATTTTAATCTATAAAGTAAACGTAGAAAATTGGGAATAGATGCTATCGAAAAATTCCATATGGAAGGGTTACCGGAAATGGACTATGAAATGTCAATCTTAGTCCAAACCGCCTTAATCCAGCTTAGTCTAACTTAGCTCGCCCCATTCTCGGACCAATCCAGATCAAGTTATGTCAGTCCATATGCATGCATTTATTTTATATATTATAATGTATAATATATTATTATATATAATACATATATATATATTTTATGGATATATTATATGTATTAATACATTTATATATATATATATATATATATATATATATATATATATATATATGTATCATATAGAGATATACATATCTTATGGATATATTATATTTATTAATACATATATATATATATATATATATATATATATATATATATATATATATATATATATATACATATATATATATATATATATATCGAAAGAGAGAGGAAAGTGAGGCCATGGAAAGAGAGAGAAAAGGGAGGCCATAAGAAAGAGAATGGGAGAAAGAAAAAAAGGAAAGAGAGAGAAATAAAAAAAAAAGAAAAGAAAAAAAGGGGGAAAAGATTCCCCTTCACGTTTTCTAGAAAGAAAACGTGAAAGAGAGAGGGAGAAAAAAAAAAGGAAGGAAAGAAAAAGGAAAGAAAAAAAAAAGAGAAAAAGAAAAAAAAAGAAAAAAGGAAATGTTTTCTAAGAAAGAAAACATGAAAAGAGAGGGGGAAAAGAAAAAAGGAAGGAAAAGAAGAAAGAAGAAAAGGAAAGAAGAAAGAAAGGAAAGAGAGAAGGATTTTTCTAGAAAAATGAAGGAGAGAAAGGAAAGAGAGAAGGGGATTTCTAGAAGAAGAAGGAGAAAAAGGAAAGAAAGGGAAGAAGAAAACGTGGGAAGGAAGAAAGTAAAGGAAAGAAGAAAAAATAGAAAAAAAGGGATTTTCAAGAAAAAAAAAGAAAAGGAAGGAAGAGAGAAGAAGGAAAGAGGAGGAGAGGATTTTCTAGAAGAGGGGGAGAGATAGAGAACGTGTGGAATAGAGAGGGAGAAGAGAAAAAGGAAGGAAAAGAAGAAAGGAAAGAAGAAAAATGAAGAAAAAAGATTTTCTAGAAAAAGAAGAAAGGAAAGAAGGATCTTCTGAAGAGGAGAGAAAAAGTATAAATAGGCAAGAGAAGAGAGAGGAGAGGCTCTTTTTCCAGACCATAGAGAGAGGAGAACGTGAGTGAGGGAGAGGAAAATGTGAGTGAGAGAGAGAAAACATGAGAGAGGGAGAAAGAAAGAGAGAGAAAAGAGAAAAGAAAGAAAAGAGAAGAAGAAAGAGAGAAAGAAAGAGAGAGAGAGAGAAGCAGAAGAGAGGAGAAGGAGGATTCACATTCAAAGGGGGGTTGATACAACCTCCAATCACCCTTCATCAACGGTTTCATTCGACTTGAGCCCAAGGTTAGTACTCTAAACAAATTTAGAGGTCGTTAGAATGCACGAATGCCAATTTTGGTTAAAAAGGCTAATTTTCATGAAATCTCAATCATGAATGCTCTATTAGATGCTTGTTAATGTTAGGATGCCTATGTCTAACATTTTTCATGAATAATAATTTGTCTAAGTTATTCAATGATGAATTTTTTAATGATATACAATGATGTTTGATGTTTTTTTATAAATTTCATAAAGTGATTTTATGATCCGAAAATTCCAGATTTAGGGTTGAAATTTAGGGACGTACATCATATGTATTTTTTCTAAGTTTTTGAAGCCAAAAATTTTATGGGAGTCTCTCTCTTATGTTAGAAAACTATCCTAAAAATTTCGTTCCATTTGGAATGGGGAAATATATCAAAACATTTGTCTTTAACATTGCTATTTTTCTTAGATGTAATGCAATCCTCCATCGAAAGTCACTAGACAAAGA
>CM053276.1:44850121-44869926 GCA_028583415.1 Protea cynaroides | reverse complement strand
TTCATGATCCTATTTGCTTCCGGTCTAATGAAGCAGAGGCTCAGTATGCTCGTTATGAGCGTAAAAAGGTAGAAGGGGGTCGTTGTGTAAACTTGGCTAATTTATCCTTGTTTAATGTGGAGGGTGCCTATGGTGATATGGGTTGGCTCCCCGTGATATTATATGAGGGTTGCACCTATCCTGCTCTGGTGAAGCAGTTTTATTGCAATCTTCAGGTAGTGGGTGATCAAAATGATACAGACAGAGGTAGGGAGCTCAGGATCACCAGTTATGTTAAAGGGGTGGAGATCTCCTTTAACTGCCAGGAGTTGGCTGATCTCCTAGGTATATCAAACGATGGCCCCATAGTATACTGTGCACCTAAGGAACCCCAGTTCCTATCTTTGACGATGCGTGTAGAGATTGACCGCTAGCTTCTTAGAGATGATCGCTGGGAGATGAAGGCAATCAACCTACGACTGGAACCTCAGTTGTAGTGCAAGATTAGTCAGCACAACCTAATTCCTCAGAGTGGGCACTATGAGAAGATTTCCCAGTTGACCCAGTATCTCTTGTACTGCATCTACACTAGGCAGCCCATCTGCCTTCCATGCATTATCATCAAGACGATGATCTGTGCTGCGATGCCTGCTCAGATGGGCAACCTACCCTATGGGCGTTTAATCACTACCCTATTAATTCACCTGCATGTCAATTTAGTTGATGAGAGAATTCATGAGGACACCTTCTCGATTGACCTTGACTGGGAGGCCGTCTGCAAGATGGGGATGCAAGATGCATAGGTCAGTGACGAGGAGAAGAACGCTATGGTGCGTCCCCATACTCGAGTAGAGATAGCAGACGCGGAGGCGACAGCAGCAGCAGCAGCAGAGGTCCTTGGGGGTGATGCTGAGGATGATGATCGTATGTACATGGATGTGGATCCATACCTCCTCCATCACCACTGCATTCCACTGGAGCTGGCCCTTCTCGGGTTCCTTTCCACTCAGCTGGTCCTTCACACCCACCTGCAGATGATGTGATGGGGCTACTGCATGAGATTCTAGAGGCCCAGCGTGCTACTGATCAGCGGGTGGCAGATCTGGCAGTTAGTCTCTAGGTGACCCAGACTCAGGTAGCCTGGCTTACAAGAGTGTATGCTGAGGATTATGACCGAGATCGTAAGGCACTTCCTCCTCCAGCACACCCAGCTTCATGATGCATTTATTTCTTTTTTTCCCTTGTACTACAGAGTAACTGTCCAGATTGTGGACCGTACTCTGATTTAGATATATATTATTTTTATTCAATGTGTATATGAAACTTGTTCCTCATCTTAATAGTGTATTATTCTCTTTCTTAATTTTTGTCTCAGACAACACAGGTGCTTATAGTGTGTTCTTATTAAAGCTTTTAAATTTTATCCTAACTTAGTTCACGAACTTTTGTGGACCAGGATTAATAGATAGAGTCCGAGAGCTCTGATACCAAGTTGTCACACCCCAATTTTGCACCAACCAGAATGGGTGATGAACCGTCTATGATCCAGCGGTTCAACCAGGATCTTGAATAGACTGTGTCATTTTGCTTAAACTAGATACATCTACAACCATAATCAGAGTAAATAAGCAATAGCGAAAGTCTTTAATATTAATGAACTGAGTATCTAGCAGTGATAACATAAATAAAGTATCCAATTATCTCAAAAAGACTAAGACATAAAATAAAATAAATTAATCAATTATATCTTCTAAATAATCCAACAAATAAATCTAATCAAAGACGCATGAGTTGCACTCTCACGACGAATAATGCGACTCCATCATAGCTTCCATATTCATCGCCGCAACATGTCTTTACATCGGAGCATTCATAAAATCTTCTACAGTAGGACCTGCATCATCAACTAAAATATTCGACATCGAAAGGGTGAGCACACATCATGGCTCAGTGAGCAAACAAAACAATGCAAAAAACATATGCATGCATTCAATTCATATCTTTGGTCTGGTTCATTAGTTTACAATGTGCAATGGAAAGGATAGGTGGCTACCGCACCTCTATACACGAGTGTGTGAAGCGGCCCAATGGATCAAACACCATTGTCGTCCCACACGCACCCATCATGGAATAGAGATAGAGCTAAAGTGCCCGGATCAAACACCGCATGACACTTCCCCTGATGCCCTACCCATACCAACACGTAAGCCCCTATTGGCGAGGGCTTGCAAACTGAGCTCGCAACTAATCAATCCTAATGTCAAACAATGTATCCAAGGCCTCACCCCAGCATCCCTCAAAACATCTATAGAGATAGAGCTAAGGCCCCTCGGCAGAGTCAGAGACTACAGGGTCTGAGACCACCTCCCCTGATGCCCTATGACATAATAGTTCTGCTAAAGTAATGACGATATGATGATGTCAGTGGACAAGACTTGAGTAGAGATAGAGCTAGAGTCTGGTGACCTGGATGAACCACAGTGTCACGTCCTCCCCCTGATGCTCCACTCGCATCAAGCACACTAACCACACACATACATTCACATGCCTATTCCTAGCATCATCATCATGTTATAAATAAACTGAATTAATTATGCATAAGCAGTAATAACAAGAATATTGGATGACATGTGAAATGCACATTACAATCATACAAGCATAGAATCATTCATGGTATTGGACTCAATAAATAAAAATAGTTTATTATTAGTCAATTAGTTTAGGTCTTGTTCCCTCACCTTTGATCGATAATAGATCATCGTTCAAGCTTTGTAATTCACTCTTAGACCACTAAAAACCTAATAAATTTATATATTTTAAATTAGAATTAATTCTCATGAATTTAGACTAACAGAAACTGAGGGGTCACAGGTGTGGCAACACCTGTGGTCTGAGTTTCTACGACCACAGGGCATATGGTCGCAAGGTGTAGTAGCATATCCTACGACCACACGTGCGACCACACCCTCCCTGAAAACTTCCAGAGGGCATGTGGTCGGACATGTGTGTCTTGTGTGGTCGCACATCATGCGACCACATGTGCAACCACACGTGTGATGGTCGACCTTTCACTCTCAATTCCAATCCTCTATGTTTGGAATCCATGGCCTATCATCATGGTCTTTCCTACAATTATTCTATGTCTCAGAATTAGTATTTTATACAAAATCCATCGTCCACATAATTTCCTCCCATGGTTTCTCTTGGAATTTATCCATGGATTGATGATTTGGGTTTCACCTAAATCATATCTCCTTCATGAACTATTCTAGGCATTTAATTTAACATGGAAAACGTTTTCATACCATAAGCTTGTTGAAGATTTAGAGTTTTCTCTGAATTTTCTTCCTCCTTAGTCTTCCTCTTCAATTTTCCTTCTCTCACTTTCAGTTTGAGTTCTAAAAGAGTAAAAGAGGCTAAGGGATGTCCTGTTTATAGAGGAAAACCCTCCATAATATGCCCTAAAGAGTTTAGGAAAGAACCCCTTTCGGATTAGGAAAGCTTTCTAATTTCTGTTTCTGACTGGGCTCGTATGGTCGGAGGTTGGGTCGCAGAACCCATCGACCACACCTTCTGAAACATGCGACCACACAACTAAAATTCATGTGGTTGCACTATTTTAAGGAGTGTCGGTCACACCTATTTAGTTATGCGACTACACGCTCATAATTGACTATTTTTGGGTTACATTTCATACCTGGTATTGTGGTTTCTTCACATACTTGGTCCACTTGGCCCGACCATGATAGGAAGACTTGATACAAGGTGATAAGACACGGGTCTTACAGTGGAGGTCCAAATGGGACTGACAAGAAACTGTCCAAGTGGGTCTGCTGCCTGGAGGAGTTTATGGTTATTTATGTAGAATGGGTTTATCGTACTGAGAAGACCCCATTTATCAGTTTGAGAAAGGAAGGGCCTATTGGAATCTTGGGATGCCATATAATGTAATGAACGAAAGATAAGAGTTCCAGCCAGATTTTTATTTTATAATTTCTCAGATTGATATACTCATGAGAGTTTATATCAAATGATATGAAAGATGGGCTTTGATGTGTAACTCTTGAGAAATCCGTCGGATAGATGGACGGATGAAAGAGTTTAGCCAAAAAATAGGAAATTCTTTCTTTGATTATGATGATAAGATGAGCCATCCCTGGGTGAATGGTTGTTGTACCCCATTGGAGAATCCATTCAACCATGTCGGTAAGTTCTTCAAATGATTGATGCCCGTTGTTGGTGTCAGCAGGTGAGTGAGAGGCCTTCTACACCCTCTATTTTTTTTGAAGAGTGTAGAGGCTACACATAATATCTCTTTACTTGATCCAAATTGGTCAAATATTGTAACTCAATGCCTTCCATGTCGGCCAGTCGAACAACTTTTTAGGTAAGATCTCTTTTACCATGAGCGGCCCGCTCCAATTAGGGCGAAACTTGCCCCTAGGGTCATGGACAGGTGCTCTTTGCTCTTTCAATACCAGGTCCCCGACTGTCAAGTGAGGAACATGCACCTTTTTGTTAAAGGTTGCTCCCATTCTTTGTTGGTATTTTTTACATTATCGACTGCCTTCATTCTTCTTTCATCAACGAATTTTAGTTCATCATATCTGGATTGCAACCATTGAGTTTCTGGAATCTTGCATTCCATCAAGACTCTCAGTAATGGCACTTCTATTTCTACCGGGAGGACTGCTTCCATACCATATACTAGTGAATACGGCGTTGCCCTAGTGGATGTTCTTATGGATGTTCTGTATGCCCAGAGTGGATAAGGTAGTTTGTCTGCCCAGTCAACATTAAACTGCCATTTTCTAGAGAATAACCTTGACATTTTTTTGGCCTCCTCTACTGCCCCATTTGTCTGTGGACGATAAGGAGAGGACCGGTGCCTTTTGATGTGAAACTCGTCACATAATTCTAGGACTCTCCCTCTGAGGTGTTGTCATTGATCTGAGATTATAGAATGAGGCATTCCATGCCGGCATATGATGTGTTCTCGTATAAATTTAGCCACTTTATTTGCTGTGAGCTTGGCGTATGACTGTGCCTCCACCCACTTTGTGAAATAATTAATGGCAACCAAGATGAATTCATGCCCATTTGAGGCTTTAGGGTGAACCTTTCCGATTACATCTATGCCCCAGATTGAGAAGGGCCATGGAGAACTAAGTATGCAACTTTATTGGAGGCACGTGTATCAAATTAGCGTAGATTTGGCACTTGTGACATTTCCTTACAAACTCTGTACAATCTGCTTCCATTGTGTTCTAGTAATATCCCATTCTAAGAATCTTCTTTGCAAGCATTCTAGCATTCACGTGAGGTCCGCATATTCCTTGATGGACTTGTTCGATGATGTTTTGCACCTGTTCCTCATCAACACAGACTAACTGCACTCCTTCATGGGATATTTTGTATAGGATATCTTCGCATAGTATAAACTAAGAGGCATATTGCCTAAGAGATTTCTTCTCACTTGTTGTGGCTTCCACTGGATACTTTCCTTTCATGATGAAATCTATGATGGGAGCAAACCATGGTCGGCCATCGACTGTCAGTGCATTCACTTCTTCCAAGTGGACTGGTCGTACTCTTTTCTCTATGATGAGGGGTTTGATACGTCCCAAAGGATCATTTCCAGTCATTGAAGCCAAGGTGGCCAATGCATTGGCATACTTATTGGTATCTCTTGGGGAGTAGTCAAATTCAATTTGCATGAACTTTCGAGCTAAGGTTATTGCACATTGTTGGTAAGGTATCAACTTCTCGTCTTTGGTTTTCCAGTCCCCTTTGACTTGGTAGATAACAATCGATGAATCACCATAGACCTTTAATCTGCAAACCCCAATGGCCATGGCTGCTTTCAGTCCCATGATACATGCTTCGCACTCTGTAATGTTGTTTGTGCAGTCAAAGTCTAATTTGAAAAAAATGGCACAAATGCCCCTTATGGATCTATGAATAAGACGCCGACCCCATATCCCATATGATTTATGGCTCCATCGAAGAACATTATCCATGTGCCATTCTTCCCTTCCTCTTGAGTTGTATAGACTTCTTCATCTGGGAATACATCTTCCAGATGTCTGAGGTTATCTTCAACTGGTAGAGCTGATAGATGTTCTACAATTACGCTCCCCTTGATAGACTTTTGAGTAGTGTATGTGATGTCGAATTCAGACAACAACAATAGCCACCTAGCCAACCTTCTTGTCAAAGCTAGTTTCTCAAATAGATACTTCATGGGGTCTATTCTGGAAATGAGTATGACCCTATAGGATAACATATAATGCCTCAATCTCTTTGTTATCCAGACCAAGGCTGCGCATCTTTTCTCCAGCTGTGTATAATTGGCTATGTAGCTTGTGAATTTCTTACTCAAGTAGTATACTGCCTTTTTTGTCTTTCCATCTGTATCATGCTGGGCTATCATTGATCCCATTGAACCATTTAGTACTAAGAAGTAAAGGAGTAGTGGTCTCCCCGGTACTGGTGGGGCTAAGACTGGTGGATTCAATAGATAGGTCTTGATTTTGTTGAAAGCCATCTGACATTGAGGGTTCCACTCTTTTGGCTGGTCTTTTCGAGTAGCTTGAAAATCGGTTCGCATGTTGCAGTAAGATGTGCAATAAACTAGTTGATGTATTGAAGTCTTCCTAAGAAACCTCTGACTTCCTTTTCAATTTGAGGAGATGGCATTTCAGAGATGGCTTTTATCTTGGCCAGATCAATTTCGATTCCTCTTTGGCTGACCACAAAGCCTAGTATTTTGCCCGCTATCACCCTAAATGCACATTTTTGGGGACTAAGCCTTAGTTTATATTGCTTGATCCTTTCGAAGAACTTCTTTAGCGACGGGATGTGACCTTCTCTGGTGAATGATTTTATGATCATATCATCTACATACACCTCTACCTCCTTATGGATCCAGTCGTGCAAGTTTGTAGTAGCCATTCTTTGATAAGTTGCCCCAGCATTCTTCAACCCAAATGGCATCACAGTGCAACAATAGGTGCCCCAGTCTGTTATGATGGTGGTCTTCTCCTTGTCTTCAGGTGCCATCTTTATCTAATTATACCCTGAGAATCCATCCATGAAGGACAAAAGAGCATGATTTGCAGAGTTATCCACTAAGATGCCTATCTTTGGTAATGGAAAGTCATCTATGGGACTAGCCTTTTTCAAATTTATGTAATCTATGCACACCCTCAGTCTTCCATCCTTTTTAGGTACGATGACCACATTTGCTAGCCACTCTGGGTACTTTGTGACTTCTAGGAATTGTTTCATGATATCTTCTTTAACCTTGAGGGTCCATTCAGGCCTTAACCACCTTAGCTTCTGCTTATATGGCTTTGCATTTGAGATCAAAGGTATCTTATGCTGTACAACTTCAGGGTCTATGCCAGGCATATCCTCATAGGACCAGGCAAACACTTCTTGGAACTCCATCGGAATTCGTTCATTTGTTTGGCTTCTTCTTCTGTCAAGGTAGCACAGATCTTTATCTCTTGAGGTTGCTTTGCTGAACCGAGGTTAATTATTTTGATGTCTTTGTTGACAGGTTGAGCCTTCTTCTCTTTCGAGGCTTGGATGGATTGTAATATTTCAGGAGTTGGTTCATCATTTTCATTATTTTCAAAGTTAGAGTTAGAAGGAGAAGGAAAGTAAGAAGTAGACGCAGTGTAATTCAAAATATCATCATTATTCATATTCAAAAGCAGAGGTACAGAGGAAATGGTTCCTAGTGGAGCAAACTCAAAACATAAAAAGGACTCAATCTTATCTAAAGACCTAAAGACCCTAGGCTTAAACGTAGTCATTATATGTGGATTACATGGAAACCCCTTTAGGTAAACAAAATTATCATAACAACTCCAATTAGGGATTATTCCGTTGATGGGAAGCGTGAATTGTTGTATATTGGGACTCCTATCTTGATCTTCATCGATGAGCGTCATCACTTGATCGTCCTCGAACAGGTTGCTGATGTTGATCACTTCTATCTCAGATTTTTGCTCCTTGCTCTGCTCTTAGTTCTTGGCTTGCTCGAGCTCTTCCCAGATAAAAGTACAATCATGAAATATTTCAAACCCGGGTACTTGCTTTTGAAGGTAGGCATTGAACCAAGGTTCTAGAAATCCACAATAGATGTTATCTTCTTGTGAGGACAAAAGATGGAAATCTTGGAAGTCGCCACCTAGATTAAGGTTTAGGACCTTAGAAATGTGAAATCTCACCCCAAGGTAAGACTTCAATTGACTCATGACCCTTAGATTGAATTTCTGATCCATCAGAGATTGGGTAAGCATCAGGTTATGATTATGAGAAGGGGTTAGGCACCCAAACCGCCCGATCGAGATCGGTCTCCAATACCTTTCCTATGCTAGACTCTATCTGTTAAACCAAACCAAACCAAGTGGTTTGATATCATTGAACCGAATCTGTATCCATCAGATTGCCTACGTATTACAGAATTATTCTAAAAATCAGGTTCACCATCGTAGTTCAGGTGTGATTAAAATTTATGGTTGTGATTTATGCTTGTGCATGATTAAGTTTATTGTTCAAGTTGAAGTTTATGTTTGAAAGGTTGAGAAACCCTATGGGTAGTCCATACGAACTGATAGATAGTCCTAGTGGATCTAAGAATGGATAATCCTTTCTGGGTCTGAATGTGGATAACCCAATTTGGGTCAAAATGTGGATAACCCTTTCTGGGTCAGAATATGGATGGATATCCTAGTGGATCTGTGGATAGTCCGAGTGGACTAAGGTGTGGATCTAAATTTGGGATTCTCCTAAATGGCTTACGTATCCTAGGATTTTTTTTAAGAATCAGAATCCATGTAATTTGGGCATGGATAACCCTATTTGGGTCAAAATGTGGGTAAATATCCTAGTGGATCTATGGATAGTCCGAGTAGACTAAGGTGTGGATCTAAATTTGGGTTTCTCCCAAATGACCTACGTATCCTAGGGTTTGCCCTTGGAATTAGAATCCACGTAGTTCATGCCAGGGGTTGAAATGGTAATGGATATCCTAGTGGATCTATGAATAGTCCGAGTAGACTAGGATGTGGATCCGAATTTGGGTTTCTCCCAAATGGCCTACGTATCCTAGGGTTTGACCTAGGAATCAGAATCCACGTAGTTCGGGGTAAGGGTCGAAATGGTAATGGATATCCCAGTGGATCTATGAATAGTCCGAGTGGACTAAGGTGTGGATCCGAATTTGGGTTTCTCCCAAATGTCCTACGTATCCTAGAGTTTGACCTAGGAATCAGAATCCGCGTAGTTCAGACTGATGGAAATAACCGATTTTAGGTTAATTATTGAGAATGTATTCTAGGTTTAGGATTTAGAACTTGTACTAGGTTTAGGATTGAGAACCTATTCTAGGTTTAGGATTGAGAACCTGATCTAAATTTAGGATTGAGAACCTATTCTAGGTTTAGGGTTTACTGAGGGGCAAAAATCGTCCTGAGCTACCCCTTTCATCCTAAGTTCTAATTTTGGAAGGTTTGGCAAAGCATTCCCTTTCTTTATTAAGATTTTTATTATTTTCCATTATACATTTCCCAAGAATGTGGGTGCCTAAATGCACATTCCCATGCCTAATATGTTTGCTAGGTGTACAGATATGGCAGTTCGACTAGGGTGTTGCAGAAATTAAGATATTGCCAAGAATAAATATCATTCAAATATGGCAACAGAACAACATATATCATCTCATGTATGGCAAGAAAGCATGTGAATCATTATAGCAGCAAACATGTGAGAGCATTGATCAAGATATAGCAGACAAATAAAAAGGCATCCCATGTATTATTTCCAATCAAATTATGTCTCAATGTGTCTCAGATGAGATTCTCTAGATCTATGGTTGGGATCTAATGTGAATATCTCAATATCTTAAGATCAGATCCATGATCAATGGTTAGATCTTTTAAAATATTATCATTAAGACCAACACCTCATATTTCATCAAAATAGCCAAAATCAACAGCTTAGATCTCATATCAAGATATAATCAGAATCATACTAAGATCCAATGGTTCAGATTCTTTTAATTCAGTTATGATCAAGATCCAATCAAATGGCTTAAATTCTTCTAAAACACAATATGAAGAAAATCTAATGGTTTAAATCATTCCTAATGATAATCCAATTGTTCAAATTTATTCCACTCACTCCCAAAGATAATCTAATGGTTCAGATCACTTTTCATGATAATCTAACCATTTATATCCATTTACATCACTTTTGGTGAGAATCTAACGGTTCAGATTACTCAAATTAAATAATTTAACAATTCAGATTACTCAAATCAAAGTAAAATATGATCAATGGATCAAATCAAAACTCCAAGATCAATGACCCAATTTTATCAAATTCCAAGATCAATGGTTCAATTTTAATCATATCATTCCAAGCATATGATCGGATCAATTTTAATTCCATCAAAATTCCATATGATCGGATCAATTTTGATCAACAATCCAACTTATGGGATCAATCAATTTGAATTTCATCACAATCGATCGGACCAATTTCATCATATGAAATATCACTCATGATCGGATCAATTTTGGCATATCAAATTTCACTCATGATCGAATCGATTTCATGATATTTATTTTCATCATATTAAATATCACTCATGATCGGATCAATTTAATCACATAAATTCCAAGATCAATTTTATAACATCACATGATAAAAAAAACAATTATCCAATGTCTCATATTCAATCAATAATCATGATCCAAAAATAGATTCTACATCAATGATTCTGATTTATTCCTTAAACTCATCATCAAATAAATCCAAGATCAAGGTTTCAGATTGTATGGCTTGACTTAGATCACGGTGAAGACAGCAGGGGGTGAGGTGGAATATTGTAGTATAGTGACAATCGGTGGTGTTGGTCTGGTTTCAGGAGGAAAAAGATGGTGATCTAGTTGGGTTTTGAGGTGTAGGCCAGATGTTTTACGATGGAGGCAAGGTATGTGGGTGTTAGGGAAGATCGGTGGCTCGGTTGTGGTAGGGATGTGTTACAGGGCTGGTGGAGGTTTAGCCAGGTGTTAGATGGTGCTACAAAAGAGGGGGGTATGTGTTGCAGCTGGGTGTAGTGGTAGATGGATTTGCGGATAATGCTGCAGATCGATGGAGTGGTGTGAGTGGGGCGTATCGATGGTGGACAGATGCAAGGTGCTGTACAGGTTGTGCAAGGTTGTACCAGTAGATGGTGATATCGGGTCTGGTGTTTGCTACAGCTGGGTGAATCGGTGGCTGGGTTTTGTTGGGTTTCAAGTAAGAATGCTTACCCTTCTTCCGCTTCTTCTTCTTGCTTCTTCCTTTTGTTTCTCCTTCTTCTTCCTCAAGCTACCTCTGATTTTCACGGTTCTACAGGTTGGTCTACAACTTTTCAATTCCTCTCCTCAGTTTCCCTCTTCTCTTTCTCAAAACCACACCTTCGGGTCCTCTCCTCTCTCTTATTCTTTTTCATTCTCTTAGATCTCGTCTCTCTCTCCTTTCTCTTTTTAATTTTATTCCCTCTGGTTTTATCTCTCCACTCTCTCCTCTCCATTCAACAATCCCCCACTCTTGATCCCCTTCTTCTCTTTTTATTTTTTTTCTTTTTTTCTCCTGATTTACCTCAATCCCTCTTGCTTTTCTCCTCTTTCAGATCTCCCCCCTTTCTAATTGTTCTGCCCGTCCCAAAGAAGATCCCCCCTCCTTTTACGGGTCCATCTTTCTTAGATTTTTGGATCTCCTATTTCATTTCTTCCTTTCTTCTCCTGCCTCTTCTCTTCTTCCAATCTCGGCTCTTCTTTCCCCTTTTTTTTTTAATTTCCATTTTCTTTCCTTTCCTTTCTCATCCCTCTCTCAGATTCTTTTCTTCCTCTATTATTCTCTCAATCTATCTCTTTCCCCTTTTGATTTTTCTTACTTTTTTCCTATAGAATCAGCCAGCTTTCCATTTCTTTCTTTCCTCGGTTCATTCCAAGTTTACCGATTCTCCATTGGTTTCCCTCCATTTAAATGTAGCCCCACATATCATATATATATATATATATATAATGATAATAATATTATAATAATATAACATATATATATATATATATATATATATATATATATAATATAATAATATAACACATATATATATATATATATACCAACATGTACATAGGTGAACTGGTTCGGCCTCGATTGATAAGGATTGACTGGGTTGGGCCAAGATTGGCTTGGGTTGAGCTGAGTTGACTGGGTTAGACTAGGTTTGGGCCAAGATTGGCTTTTTCTATCATTTCGTAGGTCATTTCCACCGTCATTCCGTGTGAAATTTTTTGATAGCATCTATTCTAAATTTTCTATGTTCACTTTGTCGAACACTAAAAATGAGGAATATTGGAACTTAAATCACCTCATCTGGAAATAAAATGGCCAACTTATGAATTTTTGAAGTTTAAGCAGTCCAATTATCGATAATTTGACTGACCATTCTGCATGGGATCCTTTAGAGACTTTTATTGAAAATCCTTTATATCCACTTTGTAGAGTACTAAAAATGGAACATAATGAAACTGAAATCACCTGATTGGATATGGGGTGACCAAAATATAAATTTTTGAAGATTAAATGACCATTTTCATAACCAAAATATAAATTTTTTGAAGATTAAATGACCATTTCCATGTGTAATTTTGCATGGGACCCTTCGGAGACTTCTACCCGAGATTTTTTTACATCTACTTTGTAGAACATCACAAATGAAGAATAATGGCCTTGGAATCATATGAATCTGACGTAGAACGACAAAGATATGAAGCTTTGAAGTTTCTAATGATAATTTTGCATGAAAGCATGCATGGGGCCCAATGGTGACTTCTACCTGGGATTTTTCACGTCCACTTTGAAGAGGACTGAAAATAAGGAATATTGGCCTTTGAATCATCTGATTCTGATATCAGATGACCAAGATATGATGTCTTGAAGTTTAAATGATAATGCATGCATCGTACGATAATTATGTAAATGCCCTTACACTTTCAAACTGTGATATCTTCCTTGTTTGACGTCAGAATTTGATAATTCTAGTCTCGTTTCGAAGATAATTTCACGACTTGTACATCCAAGTAAGTAATAGGCCATGACCCTGCTGTGGGGTTCATTAGAGAATCACAAACCCTTGGGTTAAAAACCCGAAACCTGCCATATTGGTTCACTTATGCTGAAGGTGGCAAAAATGGGTTGCCTACAGATGCCCCTCTTTAGCCGATATGTTTACCAATTGAAGGCTAAAGATAAAATGAACCACATTTTTAGGATATGAGTGAGATTACTTATTGGGCTGCACTTAGGGTGATTCATCCTAAACTGCCTACATATTCTAAGGGTGTCTTAGAAATCAAGCCCAAAACGTAGTTCTACTGGCAAGAAGGTATGCTCTTCTTGGAAAATTGGTAATTGTTCTTATTGTATGAAGCTAGGCTGTGAATACAAGGCTCATTTGTAGGCTGGGAACCTCTTCTTGCTAAGGTGGGACTCATGATGCAAGGTATGTGCGGGCTTGGAACCGTCTTGATCCATTTTTAGACTGACAAACCTCTTCTTGTACGAAGCTAGGCTGTGAATACAAGGCTCATTTGTAGGCTGGGAACCTCTTTTTGCTGAGGTAGAACTCATGATGCAAGGTATGTGCAAGCTTGAACCAGGCTTAATCCATTTGTAGGCTGATAAACCTCTTCTTTTACGAAGCTAGGCTGTGAATACAAGGCTCATTTGTAGGATGGGAACTTTTTCTTGCTGAGGTGGAACTCATGATGCAAGGTACGTGCGGGCTTGAACCCGGCTTAATCCATTTGTAGGCTGATTATCCTCTTCTTTTACTAAGCTAGGCTATGAATAAAAGGCTCATTTGTAGGCTGGGAACCTCTTCTTGCTGAGGTGGAACTCATGATGCAAGGTACGTGTGGGCTTAAACTTGACTTGATCTATTTGTAGGTTGATAAACCTCTTCTTGTACGAAGCTAGGCTATGAATACAAGGCTCATTTGTAGGCTGGGAACCTCTTCTTGCTAAGGTGGAATTCATGATGCAAGGTACTCGTGGGCTTGAACCCGGCTTGATCCATTTATAGACTGATAAACTTCTTCTTGTACAAAGCTAGGCTATGAATACAAGGCTGGTTTGTAGGTTTAGCACCTCTTCTTGTATGGAGCTAGGCTGTGAATACAAGGTACGTATGGGCTTGAACCAGCTTGAACCATTTGTATACTGATGAGCCTCTTCTTGTATGAAGCTAGGCTGTGAATACAAGGCTGGTTGCATGAGCTTGAGAACGACTTTGATTTGTTTGGATGGAGGGACTTGCTGTCTTTTCTTTGATTGAATTGAGGCTCTTTTGATTGAGATTCTGAGATTGATTTTCTAAATAAGCTAGGGCTCTACATTTGATTCCCTTATAGGCTAAGATTGACTTGAACTTTGAATGAGCTAGGTCTCTGCATTTGATTCACTAATAGGCTAAGATTGATTTGAACTTTGGATGTGCTAGGGCTTTGCATTTGATTCACTTATAGGCTGAGATTGATTTGATCTTTGGATGAGCTTGGGCTCTGCATTTGATTATGAAATGAGCAAGAATTCAGAAGGTCACTTATAGGGTAATACTGAATGACTCATCTTTAAAGTTCCTACCAGCTTTGGACCTTTAGGATTGAAAATTAGAATATCCTTCTTGGAACCTCTATGGTTATGATCCTTTGGGAATGGAAACTAGAATATCCTCTTAAGTAGCTTTGTTGCTATGAACCTCTAGGATGCTCGAAAGTGACCTACACAGGAAGTCTTTGTTGACTTTGAACCTTTAGGGTTAAAATCTGTCCCATCTTGGAAGTCTCTTGACTTTGAACCTATAGAGTGCTGAACATATTTGAAATAATGGTGAATTCCTTGGCAGTTTTCTATAGTTTTTGCCCCTGTTTTATTGGTGAAGGCATAAAACATGGTATCAATGGAAATTGTGTCATAGACATCGCTGGCATGATACCTAGATTTGAAATTTACCATTTACGACCTGGTACTGCAAGTTTGACTCAATTTCAGGACTGTAGGGATGACTTGGTTGCTCCCTTGGAAGGGTTCCATTTTATTTGAAAGTGATGATTTTCTTCAACCAACATTGGTGTTGTTGGATTTTGGATTGAAAGAAACTCTAGCAAGGATTTTGGACAAGAATGAGGGGAGTTTGACAGTCTCTAACCAAAGTTATTTTATTGAATGACCTTGATGTTAAACTATCGAGGGGCATCTGGTGTTCTTTGACTGTGCACTAAGGTAGACCAAATTGGTAGAACCAAGCGCCGATGAAATGTGACATGGGTTTAGCCCTTGATCTAGGCTCATGAAAAGTTCAAGACTTTGCAACATTGTTGTGCCAATTTTAAAAGATGAATGAACCATGGCCCCAAAGTAGGCACGAGGAGAAAAGGATGCGAAGTGTTCCTTCAGAAAATTTAGTGACCAAATCCTAACAGGTGAGTGACCACATTGGATTTTCTTCATCAATAGGATTGGGAGAACTGAGAAATTGACAAAAACCAACATGGACGGACCTACTTCTATTGACTAGGAAAGTTAGTGACTTCAGACTAGATAACGGATCCTAAATGTAATGCTCATGATCGAGTTAAATTCTCCTATGGAGGCTATATCTATGCCCCAGTGTCTGCATGTTGTGACAGACCGCTACTATAGTATGCTGGGGGCAAGATAGAAGGAAATAGGCAATCTAAAAGAGTTGGAACTAGGTTGAATCTGGACTGCATCAAGAATTTGACCATGCTTCCAAGGTCAAGGGAAGATTAACATATTGATTGCAGAAAGTGACTTCTTAGATAAACCCTTCTTGAATCTTGAAAAATGAGTGAGCTAATGATTTGATGAATTTGGCTACATCCGTAACCAGGCCACGAGAATTTGCTCTCTCCCTAACGTGACAAAAGGATTTGAAGATAGAATTTTGTTGAAAGGCAATGCTATAGAGCCCAAAAGGCAAACAAACGATGGTTTGTTCAACTCCTCTGAGTATGATTCACTAAAGAGCAAGATGGGTTCCTTTCCTTATGGAGGATAGACTAGGTATTACACTTGTCTACATGAACCACTGGATTTTTCTATGAAGGGCCAATGAGGGCAATGCTTTAGGGTTGCATCAGGTCGTCTATCCCCATTGAGGTATTATGGGTTGCCCATTGAGGTTTTTCGGGTTGCCTTTCCCTGTTGAGGTTTCTTTTCTTCTCTTTTTTTTTCTCATTTTTTCATTTTTTTCTTTTTCCTTCTTTTTCTTTGAATTTTCTTGTTCTTTTATTATTATTTTTTTTTTAATTTTCTTCTTTTTTATTTTTATATTTTACAAATCCTGTCCTGGGTTGAACAAGGACTCCTAATATGGTGAGGATATCGCCAATAATTATGGTCCTATCCAATGGTCCGAAACCCTTAGGGGAAGTCTGAAAGGCATGACTTTCATGACAAATGGGTAGCCTTGCCCCACTATTTAAGTTCGCACCTATACGCAATGAAAGGTGAGCAGCTATTTGAATCATCACTAAAAAGACCTTAGGGAAATGCATCCTACACCAAAATTAGGAGCAGTGCCGAATTATGTTTTCCTTTTTTGGAGATGTTCAGATGGAACTCGTGTCTCAACAAGCTATATCGAGATGCCGAATTAGTCGTGATCATATCTGGGCCTGAAACATTTATGTTTGTTGACAAGTATTGATGTTGAAGGTCCGGGAGGACTGATGTGAAACTGTCCACATGGGTCTACCATTGGGAGAGTGTTTAGTTGTTTATGTAGAATGGGTTTATCTGACCAAGAAGATCCTATTTTATTGGCTTGAGAAATGAAGGGCTTATAGGAACCTTCGGAAGCCGTCGGATGTAATGAATGACAGATGAGAGTTCCAACCAGATTCATGAATTTGTACATAAAATGATGACATGATCACGAGATACAATACCATAAAAAATAATAATCAAAAGAAGGGCTTGTGATAGAGACTCCTTGGAAGGTCGTCAGATTGATAGACGGGAGAAAGAGTCTAATGCCGATGAGAAATCTTTCTCTGATGATGAAGAAGTGATGATATCATCTCTGTAAAGGCGGGATGTAATTGGTCAAAACCAAAAGTCTGGTCCACCAAGCTGTGAATCTCGAAGAACGATCGCACTTGCTATCAGGCTTTAATTGGAACTACCATCTTCTTGAAGTGAGAGGAACAATTGGCTTACTGTCGAGCTCCAATGCCATTCAACATCTTACTATTTTTTTTTCTCTCCTTTTTTTTTTTAGATGTCGAGGCCACACATAATGCAGTGCTTCGCTTGATCACAAAGTTGAATCATGACTTTCAATACTGGATTTGAATCTTCTTCTTCCAAACATTTCCAATCAGATAGAACATCTTTGCCCCAGTTAGTACTCTGATCTTTTGTAAACTTTATGAACATTTGTTACTGCTCATCTAGTATCTGATATTATCTGAATGGTGAATCCGTATGCTATCCTTTGGATGTTAATCATCACTTTTTGTCTAATGTGACTGCCTCCTATTATTGTTGTAAATAAAACATAGGCTTGAATTTTCTTTTTCTTTTTTCTTTTTTTTGGTATTCTTATGACCACATTATTTGATTTTGAGATTGATCATTCATCATGTATCTCTTGCTTGCAGATGATCTACTTTGTAAGAAATTTGGTATTTCCATCTTTTTGGTGCACATCTATCCTCCACTCATTTGTACTGAAATGTATTGAAGAGACAAAGCATAGTGTTTGAAATCCTAAACGAGGTGATTTTCTTTTACTTACAGGGTAGATTGGACTGGACTTGTCAACAAGCATATCAATTTTGGACCTAGACATGGATGACCTATTGAATATCGATAATAGAAAGTTGAAACAACTAGTTCGTCCAAGCAGCTCCAGTTGGGCATAACGACTTCGACGACCACCTTTAGTCGTTGTGGAAATAAATCTTCCTTCAGACCTCTAACAGTAGGACTCACCATGCCCCTCTATCAATAAGTGCAAGATGCCTACCTTTTAGGTTTCCATACAATTCTTACCTTTTTTTTTTATCGGTTTGGGATCTATTCATAATCGAACTATTGTTTTTTAAGCTCAAGGTTAATCTAGTTCATGCCCCAATTTGGGGTTCAATGGATTCATCAATGGACCGCTTCTAGTTGAGTTCATAATCATTCTAGCCTATGCCCCAACTTACGGATCAAGGGGTATCGCCATTGCACTACACCATTTTTAAGTCCAACATTAGACAATTTTATGCCTCGGCTTAGGGGTTCAATGGATTTCTTCATTAGACCACTCTCAGTTTGGGTCCAAGGTCAATTTGCTTCATGCCCCAGTTTAGGGCATAATGGCTTTTCTCATTAGACTACACTCAATTTGGGTCCATGTTCAATCTGGTTCATGCCCAACTTAGGGCTCAATGGCTTTCCTCATTGGACTGCACTCAATTTGGGTCCAAGTTTAATCTGGTTCATGCCAGTTCAGGGGTCATTGGCTTTCCTCATTGGATCGCACTCGATTTGGGTCCAAGGTCAATTTGGTTCATGCCCAACTTAGGGCTCAAGGGCTTTCCTCATTAAACCATAACCAATTTAGGCCCAAGGTCAATCCGGTTCATGCCCGAGTTCAGGAGTCATTGGCTTTCCTCATTGGACCATTCCCTAGCCGTGATTCTGGTTTCTATCCTAGCCTAGGGTACATTGGATCCGAAAAAATTCCATTCCTTCTATTTGAACAATGAGAAATATGAGGGCAACTCTTTGGATTCTAGCATTTCCTTGGCCAATGGGGCAGAAATGCTTGAGATGGGATAGCACTATCATAGCTGAAGTTTCATGGTCTCCTGATGACTCCAGAATCTGGAATTGATCTTTACTGAAAGGCAATGAGGAATGCTTCTCATTCACCATTCCTGACGAGCGATCCTAACTTATAGCACTGGGCTATGATGGACATGGATCAGGCTCTAATTGGTAGAGCCAGAGGTGGATTTTAAATTGATCTCCAATCAATAGAGATAAGGTTGACTTTAAACTGGTTACTAATTGATAGAGATCAAGATTGACTTTGAAATGGTCTTTGATTGATAGAGACCAAGATTAACAGTCATGGATTGAGCTCTAATTGCTAGAGGCAAGGATTGCTTGAGTTGGGCTCCGATTGATGGAGGCCAAGGATGACAATCTTGGATTGGACTCTAATTGCTAGAGATGATGGATTGATTGAGTTGAAATGATTGAAACTCTCTTTGATTCCTTCTTGAAATGGAACATGGACCAGAGGTAATGGTTGAACAGGCCTAGAGGCTAACTCATGCTCACATTGAGTTCATATGAATATAACCTTTCTTAGTTCCAACATGAATCAGAACCTGAACTGGAGTTGACGGTTGGACAAGCCTAGGGGCTAATTAAATTCAAATGAATGGAACTCTTCTTAGTTCCAACATGAATCAAAACCTGAACCAAAGTTGATGGTTGGATAAGCCTAGTGGCTAATTGAATTCAGATGAATGGGATAGAACCTGAACCAAAGTTGATGGTTGGACAAGCCTAGTGGCTAATTAAATTCAAATGAATGGAACTCTTCTTAGTTCCAACATGAATCAGAACCTTAACCAAAGTTGATGGTTGGATAAGCCCACTTGCTAATTGAATTCAGATGAATGAAACTTTTCCTAGTTCCGACATGTATCAAAACCCTAACCAAAGATGAT
>CM053276.1:44828363-44849621 GCA_028583415.1 Protea cynaroides | reverse complement strand
CATAGTGCACAGTCAAAGAATTTAGTTGATCAGATGCCCCTCGACAGTTTAACACCAAGGTCGATCAATAAAATCACTTTGGTTAGAGACTATCAAGCTCCCGTCATTCTTGTCCAAAATCCTTGCTAGAGTCTCTTTCAATCCAAAATCCAACAACACCAATGTTGGCTGAAGAAAATCATCACTTTCAAATTACATGGAACCTTTCCAAGGGAGCAACCAAGTCATCACTACTGTGCTAAAATTGAGTCAAACTTTCAGTACCAGGTCATAAATGGTAAATTTCAAATGTAAGTATCATGCCAGCAAAATCCATGACACCATTTCCATTGAAGCAATGTTTTATGCCTTCACCAATAAAGCAAGGGCAAAAACCTTGGAAAACTGCCAAGGAATCCACCATCATTTCAAACATGTCGAGCACTCTATAGGTTCAAAGTCAAGAGACTTCCAAGATGGGTCAGATTTCAACCCTAAAGGTTCAAAGTCAACAAAGACTTCCTATGTAGGTCACTTTCGAGCATCCTAAAGGTTCACAACAACAAAGCTACTTAAGAGGATATTCTAGTTCCCACTCCCGAATGTTCATAGCCATAGAGCTTCGAAGAAGCATATTCCAATTTTTAATCCCGAAGGTCCAAAGCTAGAAGGAACTTCAAAGATGAGTCATTCAGTATCATCCTATAAGTGACCTTCTGAGTCCTTACTCATTTCAGAATCAATAGCAAATTCCTCAACCTAAAAGTTACCTTCTGAGTTCTTGCTCATTTCATAATCAAATGCGGAGCCCTAGCTCATTCAAAGATCAAGTCAATCTCAGCCTATAAGTAAATATAGAGCCCTAGCTCATCCAAAGATCAAATCAATCTCAGATTATTAGTGAATAAAATGTAGAGCCCTAGCTCATTCAAAGATCAAGTCAATCTCAGCCTATAAGTGAATGCAGAGCCCTAGCTCATCCAAGGATCAAATCAATCTCAGATTATTAGTGAATCAAATGTAGATCCCTAGCTCATTCAAAGATCAAGCCGATAAGTTTATCAAATGTAGATCCCTAGATTATTCAGAAAATCAATCTCAGAATTTCAATCAAAAGTGCCTCAGTTCAATCAAAGATAAAGACAATCAGTCTTACATCCAGACATATCGAAGCCGAGTCCAAGCTCGTACAATCAACTTTGTATTCTAAGCCCAGCTCCATACAAGAAGAGGTTCTAAGCCTACAAATGAGCCTTGTATTCACAACCTAGCTTCGTACAAGAAGAGGTTTATCAGCCTACAAATGGATCAAGCCGGGATCAAGCCCGCGAGTACCTTGCATCTTGAGTTCCACCTCAGCAAGAAGGTTCCCAGCCTACAAATGAGCCTTGTATTCACAGCTTAGCTTCATACAAGAAGAGGTTTATCAGCCTACAAATGGATCAAGCCGGGTCCAAGCATGCGAGTACCTTGCATCATGAGTTCCACCTCAGCAAGAAGAGGTTCCCAGCCTACAAATGTGCTTTGTATTCACAGCCTAGCTTCATACAAGAAGAGGTTTATCAGCCTACAAATGGATCAAGCCAGGTTCAAGCCCGCGTGCACCTTGCATCATGAGTTCCACCTCAGCAAGAAGACGTTCCCAGCCTACAAATGAGCCTTGTACTTACAGCCTAGCTACATACAAGAAGAACAATCATCAATTTTTCAAGAAGAACAAACCTTCTCGCCAGTCAAACTACATTCTGGGCTTGATTTCTAGGACACCCTTAGAATAAGTAGGCAGTTTAGGATGAATTACCCTAAGTGCAGCCCAATAAATAATCTCACTCATATCCCAAAAATGTGGTTCTTTTATCTTTAGCCTTTAATTGGTAACAATCTCGGCTAAAGAGGGGCATCTGTAAGCACCCCATTTTTCCCACCCTCTGCATAAGTGAACCAATATGGCAGGTTTTCAGCCTTTAATCCAAAGATTTGTGATTCTCCACTGAGTCCCACAGCAAGGTCATGGGCTATTATCTACTTAGATGAATAGGTTGGGAAATTATCTTTGAAATGAGACCAGAATCATCAAATTTTGACTTCAAACAAGGAAGATATCGCAGTTTGAAAGTGCAAGGGCATTTACATAATTATCGTATCATGCATGCATTATCATTCAAACTTCAAGACATCATACCTGGGTCATCTGATATCGGAATTAGATCATTCGAAGGCCAATATTTCTTATTTTCAGTCTTCGTCGAAGTAGACGTGAAAAATCCCGGGTAGAAGTCACCAGTGGGTCCCATGCAAGATTACACATGGAAATGGTTAATTAATCTTCAGAAATTCATAAGTTGGCCATTTCATTTCCAAGTGAGATGATTCAACGTCCAATATTCCTTATTTTTAATCTATAAAGTGAACGTAGAAAATTTGGAATAGATGCTATCGGAAAATTCCATATGGAAGGGTGACAGAAATGGACTATGAAATGTCAATCTTAGTCCAAACCAGCTTAATCCAGCTTAGTCTAACTTAGTTCGGCCCAGCTCAGACCAATCCAGATCAAGTTATGTCAATCCATATGCATGCATTTCTTTTATATATGTATAATGTATAATATATTATTGTATATAATACATATATTTATCTTATGGATATATTATATGCATTAATACATATATATGTATACATATAGAGATATACATATCTTATGGATATATTATATGTATTAATACATATATATATATATATATATATATATATATATATATACATATATATATATATATATATATATATACATATATCGAGAAAAGAGAGGAAAGTGAGGCCGTGGAAAGAGAGAGAAAAGAGAGGCCATAGAAAAGAGAATGGGAGAAAGGAAAAAAAGAATGAGAGAGAAATAAAAGAAAAAAAGAAAAGAAAAAATGGGGGAAAAGATTCCCCTTCACGTTTTGAAGAAAGAAAACGTAAAAGAGAGAGGAAGAAAAAAAAAAGGAAGGAAAGAAAAAGGAAAGAAAAAAAGAAAAAAAGAGAAAAAGAAAAAAAAATGTTTTCTATGAAAGAAAACGTGAAAAGAGAGGGAGAAAAGAAAAAAGGAAGGAAAAGAAGGAAGAAGAAAAGGAAAGAAGAAAGAAAGGAAAGAGAGAAGGATTTTTCTAAAAGAAGGAAGGAGAGAAAGGAAAGAGAGAAGGGGTTTTCTAGAAGAAGAAGGAGAAAAATGAAAGAAAGGAAGAAGAAAAAACGTGGGAAGGAAGAAATAAAGGAAAGAAGAAAAAATGGAAAAAAAAAGAAATTTTCTAGAAGAAAAAAAAGGAAAACGAAGGAAGAGAGAAGAAGGAAAGAGGAGGAGAGGATTTTCTAGAAGAGGGAGAGATAGAGAACATGTGGAATAGATAGGGAGAATAAAAAAAGGAAGGAAAAGAAGAAAGGAAAGAAGAAAAAGGAAGAAAAAAAGATTTTCTAGAAAAAAAAAGAAAGGAAAGAAGGATCTTCTAGAAGAGGAGAGAAAAAGTATAAATAGGAAAGAGAAGAGAGAGGATAGACTCTTTTTTCAGACCATAGAGAGAGGAGAACATGAGTGAGGGAGAGGAAAACGTGAGTGAGAGAGTGAAAACATGAGAGAGGGAGAAAGAAAGAGAGAGAAAAGAGAAAAGAAAGAAAAAAGAAGAAGAAAAGAGAGAAAGAGAAGAGAGAGAGAAGAATAAGTGAGGAGAATGAGGATTCACATTCAAAGAGGGTTGATACAACCTCCAATCACCCTTCATCAATGGTTTCGCTCGATTTGAGCCCAAGGTTAGTACTCTAAACAAATTTAGAGGTCGTTAGAATGCTCGAATGCCAATTTTGCTTGAAAAGGCTAATTTCCATGAAATTTCAATCATGAATGCTCTATACATGCTTGTTAATGTTAGGATGCCTATGTCTAATATTTTTCATTAATAATAATTTGTCTAAGCTATTCAATGATGAATTTTTGAATGATATACATGATGTTATATGTTTTTTGTAAATTTCATAAAGTGATTTTCTGATCTGAAAATTCCAAATTTAGGGTTCAAATTTAAGATGTACATCCTATGGATTGTTTCTAAGTTTATGAAGCCAAATATTTTTTGGGAGTCTCTCTGATATGTTAGAAGACTACCCTAAAAATTTCTTTTCATTTGGAACTGGGGAAATATATCAAAAAATTTGTCTTTGACATTGCTATTTTTTTCTGATGTAATGCAATCCTTCATCAGAAAGTCACTAGAAAAAGGCCTTATGGCCATAATAAGAAAATTTACTAAACATGAACTTTTTATAATGAAAGTCTTCTAAAAAAATGGCACTGGTTTCATATTTTTTCCATTTTTGTTTGAATTGATATCAATTTTTAAGTGCATAGTGCTCTGATTTTAAATCTGTCATGATGTACTGATTTGCAAGATTGAAAAGAGTCATTTTTCACAAAGAAAATATACTGTTTTAACTTGTTTTTCATAATGAAATTTTAGATTAGATAGTTATATACATAGACATATGTCTGTTTTTAATTTTTATTAAGAATAAAATTTTATTTGGAATTTATGGTGCAACTGGACAAAAATTTGGAACAGATTTGACCAGTGCACATATTCGGTCTTAGGGCATATCTTTGACCTGTTTTTGCTTTCTGTTGGGATTCAAATCCTTCATATGAAATATAATATATTAAGTCATCTTTCTATGAAAAAAAGTTGAGCTTGATTTGAGTTTCGAAAGACCTACTTATGGTCATTCTTGTATAATGTGACAAATCTGAATACAGTTCATAGTTTTGTCCATTATCTGGAAACTTGTGTCACAATTTTCACAGTTTTGAGTCATTAATCTTCTCAAATTTCTTCATAAAAATTACAATTTTTCAATGAACATTGAACATATGTTTGTTTTGATAATTTTTTACGTTTCAAAAAAAGTTTCATTGATGTCTCATTCATTATAACATCAATGATTGTTTAAATGAATTCTGCCATATTTGGATAAATGGCTATATTTGGAGCATTCATATGCTTTGTTTGGATTGTGCATACCATGTTTTTCACATTCCATGTATTGCTATTTTTGGTAGGATAGATAACTTTTTACCTTATTTCAGCAAAATCTTAATTTTTTTTAAGTCTTACTATGCTTAGAAAATAGCATGTAAGATCTTTTCTTTTTTTGAAAAATTCATGTCATATATGCATTCTATGATTGGTACTTACCATATTGATATATAGATGCATATTTGATCTTGCCATATTAGAGCTTACCATATTAGGCTCTTGCCTTATTTGCAATACATGCCATATTTGAGAGATTTTAAACAATTTTACTACATGTGAATTTCTTGCCATAAATATTTTATATGCCACATTTAGATAGAATATTCTATTTTGGGAAATAATTTAATTTATGCAACACCCTAGTCGAACTGCCATATCTATACACTAGCAAACATATTAGGTGTGGAGACGTGCATTTAGGCACCAACATTCTTGGGGAAGGCTTGACGGAAATAATAAAATTCTTAATAAAGAAAGAAAATGCTTTGCCAAACCTTTCAAAATTAGAATTCAGGATGAAAAGGGTAATTTAGGATGATTTTTCCCCTCGATAAACCCTAAACCTAGAATAGGTTCTAAACCCTAAACCTAGAATAGGTTCTTAATCTTAAACCTAGAACCGGTTCTCATATTTTAACCCAAATAGGGTTACCCAGTCCGAACTACGTGGATTCTGATTCCTAGGTCAAACCCTAGGATACGTAGGTCATTTGGGAGAATCTCAAACTCGGATCCAAACCTTAGTCCACTCGGACTATCCATATATCTACTAGGATATTTACCCATATTTTGACCCAAATAGGGTTATCAACTTCGAACTACGCGGATTCTGATTCCTAGGGCAAACCCTAGGATACGTAGGCCATTTGGGAGAATCCCAAATTCGGATCCACACCTTAGTCCACTCGGGCTATTCATAGATCCACTAGGATATTTATCCACATTTTGACCCAGATAGGGTTATCCAGATTCCAACCCAGAAAGGGTTATCCATATTCCAACCCAGATAGGGTTATCCTTATTTTGACCCATATAGGGTTATTCTTAGATCCACTAGGACTATCTATCAGTCCACATGGACTATCCAGATCCTAAACCATAGGATTTCTCAACCTTTCAAGCATAAATTTCAACCTGAACAAAGAACTTAATCTTGTACAAGCATAAATCACATCCATAAACTCAAATCACACCTGAACTACGATGGTGAACCTGATTTTCGGAATAATTCCGTAATACGTAGGCAATCTGATGGATACAGATTCGGTTCAATGATATCAAACCACTTGGATTGGTTTGGTTTAACAAATAGAGTCTAGCATAGGAAAGGTATAGGAGACCGATTTTGATCGGGCGGTTTGGGTGCCTAACCCCTTCCCATAACCGTAACCTGACGCTTACCCAATCTTTGATGCACCAGAAATCCAATCTAAGGGTCATGAGTCAATCAAAGTCTTACCTTGGGGTGAGATTTCACATTTCTAAGGTCCTAGACCTTAATCTAGGTGGCGACTTCCAATAGATTTCCATCTTTGTCCTCACACCAGCTCATTGGATTGACGATATGGAAAGGAATTTCATGATGATGATTGTTAATGAGGAGGAAAAAGTTTTGTGTGCCACATTTATGCTGAAAGGTGATGCATACCACTGGTGGAAGTCTACTCGGAGTTATCTGTTAACCAAGCACGCCCAATTGACCTGGGCTATCTATAAAGAGGTATTCTTCGAGAAATATTTTCCCAGAAGTTTCAAAGACGCTATGGAAAGAGAGTTCTTGAGTTTGTATCAGGGACAGATGACTGTGGATTCATATCAACAGCGTTATGAAGAGCTATTTTTCTTTGCTCCGTCTAGCATGCAGGAGGAAAATACTAAAACCCAAAGATTCATCATGGGACTTAGGGGAAGTATCCGTGAGCATGTATTGGGACTGGAAAAGAAGGTTTATAATGATAAGGTAAAGATTGCTCGAGTACTGGAATCGAGTCAGAGAGAAAGCTACTTTGCTCAGAACAGGGGTATTAAAAGGCCTAATGGAAAATCATATAACGGAGGGAACATAAAGACCTTTAAACCTTCCGTACTCAAGGCTTTAATGCTACAACCAAGACTACTCCAACAGTCCAACCTCAACAGAAGCAAAATAGTGAAGGAGTAAAATGTTATAACTATAATCAGATGGGACACTATTCAAGGGAGTGTCCTAAGCCCAGGAAGCAGCTACAACAAGGAAAGGTTTATGCAGTTACATCTAAGGATGCTGTCGCACCACCTGATGTGGTCACAGGTATGACTTGAACCTTTCATTTTGTATTACCTTGTGTGAGCATGTAGACTAAATTAAAACAAATCACATGTATTGTACCTATTAATGGCATACCTGCCAGAGTACTCTTTGATTCTGGAGCTACTCATTCTTTTATATCTGTGTCATTTGGGAAGAAGCTAAATCTATCCCTCAGATCTTTAGACTATAAATTGCTTGTACGATCGCCTATGGGATTAGAAGTGGAACTAGAAAAAGGTTATGGACCATGTCCAGTTTGCAAGCCCTCGCCAATAGGGGATTATGTGTTGGTATGGGTAGGGCATCGGGGGAAGTGTCATGCGGTGTTTGATCTGGGCACTTTAGCTCTATCTCTATTCCATGATGGGTGCATGTGGGACGGCAATGGTGTTTGATCTATTGGGAAGCTTCACACACTCGTGTATAGAGGTGCGACAGCAACCTATCCTTTCTATTACACATTGCAAACTTAGGAACCAGACCAAAGATATGAATTGAATGCATGCATATATTTGTTGCATTGTTTTGTTTGCTCACTGAGCCATGATGTGCGCTCACCCTTTCGACGTTGAATATTTTAGTTGATGATGCAGATCCTACTGTAGAAGATTTTGTGAATGCTCCGATGTACGGACGTGTTGCGGCGATGGATATGGAAGCTATGATGGAGTCGCATGATTCATCGTGCGAGTGCAACTCATGCATCTTTGATTAGATTTATTTGTTGGATTATTCAAAAGATGTAATTGATTAATTTATTTTATTTTATGTCTTATTCATTTGGAGATAATTAGATACTTATTTATCTTATCACTGTTAGATACTCAGATCATTAATATTAAAAAATTTCGCTATTGTTTATTTACTCTGATTATGATTATGGATGTATCTGGTTTAAGCAAAAGGACACAGCCTATTTGAGATCCTAGTTGAATTGTTCGATCATAGACGGTTCATCCACCATTCTGGTTGGTGTAGAATTGGGGTGTGACATCTACTTTCGCTCATCATGTCTATAGATTTAAGTACTTAAAACTCAGACAGAGTCAGTCATATGTATACATTTCATGTGTAACCTACTAAGGGCATTTCAATATATCTAAACAATTACAATTTAAGATAAATTCCAATGATTCATTACTTAACCTTTATGTGTATGTCGGGATTCCTATAGGTCACACCCGAAAGACTGACAATCCATTGATCCATCGAACAAAATTACAGAGATGGATAGGGCACTGAAAAACTGGAGTTGGCGTATTGAGTTCACAGAAGATAGCTTTTTTCTATGAAAGCATCAACTGGAGGCACTTCCTCAATTGACAACCATAAAATTATGCTCAGATCTTTTGAAAGCAACAGCTCAATGCTGGGATCCAATAGTTCATGTCTTCAGGATGGGAGAAGTCGAGTTATGCCCAACTGTGGAAGAATTCAGAGCTTGCCTCCCGTACACACCTAAGTGGAAAATTTTCAAACCATCTCCAGGAAAAGATTACAAGCAAGAGATACAAGATTTTTTTCAGTTGGGACAGGAAAGAAATGTGTCGTTTTGTACAGGATCAACGACTACAGATAGAGCACATGATCAAATCATATGCTCGTACAAGTCCAAAAGGTAAAGAAGCACAGGAGCAAAGAATACATGTTGACCTCTAATGTAGCATAGCCCGACTATTGCTACGAAGTTGAACAGATTTAGAATCTCCAATCATAATAGATCTCATCAAGCATGTGAGACAAGGTTTTGACATCATCCCTACAGTGTTGGTCGAGACATTAAAAGGCCCTGACTTCATGGCAACTCATCAAAATCAGTTCATGTTGGACAATTTTAGTGGGTTACTATATATACTTCAAATTTGGTTAACAGAAAAGTTAGGATTGGTTGAAGAATCTGAAGCAACGACCCTTAACCACTACCAATTGGCAAAAAGAGCAGATTCTATGGCTTATCAGATGGACACAGATTGGTTCAACCACCTCAAGGAAATAACCACAGCAGATATCAGATGGAAATGCACTTGGTGGAAACAAGAGCAGATTGTTACAAATATAGAGAATAGTTTATATGTCCAGTTCGTGGGGTTGACTCATACTTCATTCTATTCCCCAACAAGGCTACCTCTGCAATTCAATATCCCAGCAAGCACCAGCAGAGAAGTGACTAATTGTGAACCTCCTAGAGAGTTGACATTAGATCTGGTTGATACCATTGCTCGTGAATGGAACAATGAAAAAGTTTGAACACTCTGCAATTTTTAGGTTTTTTTTGAATTCCAGTTTGTTTCATGAACTATGTCCCTTTAAATTCAACAAAGAAACATTTGTTTCCCCATCCCATTAGAAATGATCATTATAACATGCTTTATGAAATTTTCAAATGTTCTGACAAGTGCAGGTACTCAAACCAGAATCTCAATAAAAAAAGCCTCAGTTTAATCAAAAGGAAAAATAATAATTCCTCCATCCAGACAAATCAAAGTCGAGCCCAAGCTCGTGCAATCAGCCTTGTATTCACAGCCTAGCTCCATACAATAAGAGGTTTATCATCCTACAAATGGATCAAGTCGGGTTCAAGCCCACGCGTACCTTACATCATGAGTCTCACCTCAGTAAGAAGAGGTTTATAGCCTATAAATGAGCCTTGTATTCACTGCCTAGCTTCATACAAGAAGAGGTTTATCAGCCTAAAAATGGATCAAGTCAGGTTCAAACTTGCACGTACCTTGCATCATGAGTTCCACCTTAGCAAGAAGAGGTTCCCAGCCTACAAATAAACCTTCACAGCCTAGCTTCATACATGAAGAACAATCATCAATTTTCCAAGAAGAGCAAACCTTCTTGATAGTCGAACTACGTTCTGGGCTTGATTTCTAGGACACCCTTAGAATACGTAGGTAGTTTAGGACAAATTACCTTAAGTGCAGCCCAATAAGCAATCTCACTCATATAAAAATATGATTCTTTTGTCTTTAGCCTTCAATTGGTAACAATCTCAGCTAAAGAGGGGCATCTGTGAGCACCACATTTTTGCTACCCTCAGCATAAATAAACCATATGGCAGGTTTTTGACTTTTAAGCTAAAGGTTTGTGATTCTTTAATGAGCCCCATAGCAGGGTCATAGGCTATTACCTACATGGAGGTATAGGTCGTGAAATTATCTTCAAAATGAGACCGGAATCATCAAATTCAGGCATCAAACAAGATATCACAGTTTTAAAGTGCAAGGGCATTTACATAATTATCGTATGATGCATGCATTATCATTTAAACTTCAAATCATTATATCTTGGTCGTCTGATATTGGAATCAGATGATGCAAAGGCCAATATTCCTTATTTTCATTCCTCTTCAAAGTGGATGTGAAAAATCTTGGGTGGAAGTCACCGGTGGGCCCCATGCAAGCTCTAATGCAAAATTATTGATAGAACTTCAAAGCTTCATATCTTTGTCGTTCTATGTCGGATTCAGATGATTCAAAGGCCATTATTCTTCATTTGTGGTGTTCTATAATGTAGATGTGTAAAATTTGGTACGAAAGTCTTTGAAGGGTCCCATGCAAAATTACACACGAAAATGGTCATTTAATCTTTGAAAATTCATATTTTGGTCTCCCCATATCCAAATCATGTGATTTCAGTTTCAATATGTTCCATTTTAAGTACTCTACAAAGTGGACGTAAAGGATTTCTAGTAAAAGTCTCTGAAGGATCCCATGCAGAATGGTTAGCCAAATTATCGATAATTAGCCTGCTTAAACTTTAAAAATTCATAAGTTGGCCATTTTATTTCCAAATGAGGTGATTCAAGTTCCAATATTCCTTATTTTTAGTGTTCTACAAATTGGACATAGAAAATTTAGAATAGAGGCTATCAAAAAATTCCATGTGGAATGGTGGTAGAAATGGACCATGTAATGATAGAAGAAGTCAACTTTAGTCCAAACGAGCTCAACCCAACTTAGTCCAACTTAGTCCGACGTAGCTCAGACTAATCCAGACCAAGTCACGTCGGCCCATATGCATGTATTTCTTTTATATATATATATATATATATATATATATATATATATATATATATATATATATATATATATATATATATATATATAATTTCATCTATATATTATTATATAATGTATAATATATTATAATATATCATATAATATATGCATATGTACTATATGTATATTGTATCATATATATTAATATATTAATAAATTATATATTTACATATATGTTTTATATATAAAAAAAGGCAAATAGGATCCGAATAAAAGGGATTCGGTGAGATTGTTGAAGAAGGAAAAAATCGAAGAAGTTGAAGAAGGAAAGAAGAAAAGGGGCGGATAGGTGGAGAAGGAAGATAAAAAAAGAATAAAAAAACAAAAAAAGATAGAAAAACAAAAAAAGGGAAAGAATCGAGGAGAAGAGGAAGATCGGGAGAAGAGAAGGGAGAGAGAGAGAGAGAGAGAGAGAGCGGTGGAAGGAAGATAAAAAAGGAATAAAAAAAACAGAAAAAAGAATCGAGGAGAAGAGGGGAAAGATCGGGAGAAGAGAAGAGAGAGAAAGAGAGAGTGGTGGAAGGAAGATAAATAAACGGAATAAAAAAATAGAAAAGGAAAGAATCAAGGAGAAGAGGAAAAGATCGGGAGAGAAGAGAGAGAGAGAGAGAGAGAGAGAGCGGTAGAAGGAAGATAAAAAAAGAACAAAAAAATAGAAAAAGAAGGAATCGAGGAGAAGATGAGAAGATCGGGAGAAGAGAGAGAGAGAGAGGTGGAAGGAAGATAAAAAAGAATAAAAAAATAGAAAAAGAAAGAATCGAGGAGAAGAGGAGAAAATCGAGATAAAGAGAGAGAGGGAGAGAAATAGGGGTCTGGTCGGTCTTGGAGAAAAGAAAACCGGAGAGAGGGAATGGAGGGAGAAAGGAGAAGAAAAAAACTAAAATAAAAGAAGAGGGAAGAAGATCGAGAAGAAGGGAGAGAGAAGGAGAGAGAAAGGGACAGACCAGAGGTGAAGATGGAGAAGAAGAAGAAGAAAGTGATACGAATGGAGAAGAGCTGAAGCGACTGAGATCCAAAAGCAGAAGAAAAAGGAGGAAGACTAAAGAGGAGGAGGAAGCAGAACAGGTAAGTGTTCTTACCTACGATTATTATCTTTTCCCTGGAAATCCTACTCTCACTGACCACCGGAATATTACCATCGCCTTCATCCCTTCATCCCTTCATCCTTGTTGTAACATATCTTTCCCACACAAAACCCAACCAGCCGAATACCATCTACCTGTCAACCCCTCATGCACCATGCAAACCACCTTCATGCATGCAACCTGTTCACCGATAACATCCTATCATTTGTCCAGCCTTAAGCCACCTGCTTGCACAAACCCAAACCGTCCTTACCTACTTACCCTATCAATTCCCAAAACAAACCCCAACCATGACACCAATGTACACATCACTAACACCTGTCCTAGCATCTCCCACAGAGCCAGAAAACCCACAGAATACCTCCACATGCACATCTCGCAAACCATCCCCACTCTCCCAAATCTGGCCCGAACCATTATCACGCCCTATTGAATTTGATCCTTTAATCTATATTTATTTGATCATATGGATGTGATTTTAATTAAATTTGATTGATTGGATGATTAATTTTATGGTGACAAATCATGGCCATCAATTGGAATTTATGTGATGACTGAAAATTCTTATGTGATGAAATTGATCCCATTGGCTTGAAATTTAAGGTAATTTGAATGTAGACCATTGGATGTCAAATTTGATTTTGAACGGGTAGATTGTGATTTTAACTGATTTTAACCATTGGATCTTGATCATATGTGATTTTGAATGATTTTTTATCATTGGATCTTGATCATATGTGTTTTTAAGCCATCTAAACCGTTGATCTTTATTGTGAATGGTTTTATTGAATTTGAACGATTAGATTACCCTCAAGAGTGATTTATACCATTGAATTTTTCATCATGAGTGTTTTTAGATGCTCACTGACATATTTGGATGCCACATAATTACCATATTTGATGCTTACACTCTCACATGCCATACTTGGAATGTTTTCACATGTTATATTTAGATGCTTCTATTTTTGGATTGCACACTTACCATGTTTGTATTGATTCACATGCTCACTTGCCATCTTTGACTGATTTGTTGCTTAATTTGGATATATTTCTAACATGCTATATTTGGATGCTTACACTGCTATATTTAAGCTCACATTGCTATGTTGGATTGTTTACATTGCTATTATTGAGTACAATAACATGGGCAAAATAAACCCTAGAATGGAATGACCAATTATGGCAAGATACACCCTAAAATGGAAAGAATACAACAACTAGGGCAGAAAACCCTAAAAATTAAAAGTAAATAGCAATTAGGGTAGAAAACCCTAAAAATAGGAAGAAAATAGCAATTAGGGTAGAAAACGCTAAAAATGGAAAGAAAATAGCAATTAGGGTAAAAAACCCTAAAAATAGAAAGAAATTAAAAATGGTTGGAATTTAGGTCTTATCCCTAGATCCTATTAACAAAAATAAAAAGAATTTGGTACACATCCCAAATAAAAATGGTAGGAATTTAGGTCTCATCCGTAGATCCTATTAACAAAAATAGAAAGAATTTGGTGCACATCCCAAATAAAAATGATAGGAATTTACGTCTCATCCCTAGATCCTATTGGCAAAAATAAAAAAAATTTGGTACACATCCCAAATAAAAATAGTAAGAATTTAGGCCTCATCCCTAGATCCTATCGAAAAAAATGGAAGGAATTTGGTACACATTCCAAATCCGACTCTCACAATCATTTTGAACTACGTTGTACCTGATTTCTAGGGCACACCGTAGAATATGTAGGCAATTTGGGAATCCCCAATACGGTACAAAGCCACCCATCAACCATCTACTCAGCATAAACTTCAACTTTAACAAAGAATCTAATTGAAACTCATGCATAAATCACTTCCATAATCTTTAATCACAAAACCCTTTTCGAACTACATTTTTGGACTTGATTTCCAAGATTAGAATACCTAGGGAGTTTGAGATGTCATACACGTCTCAGATTCAGTCCAAGATCGAACCATCTTTGGTCCGGTTTACTGTATAATATTGTACATTATATTTGCTTGTTTATTTACTTTAAAACATGATTGGCTGAACCCTAGGTTAGAATAACTTAGCAATTTGGTGTAGGACATCTCCCATTGAAACCTAGTCATCCAGTTGACCAAGCACTGCCAAAATTAGAATTTAAGGAAAGTTTAGGAGGCCGATTGTCACACCCCAATTGCACACTATTCAGAACGGTGTGATGAACCACTAATAAACCAACGGTTTAACCAGGATCTCTAATAGGCTGTGTCCTTTTAAATTAAACCATACACATCCACAACGATAATCAGAATAAATACACAATAGCGGAAGTCTTAATATTAAATGAACTGAGGAATCTAACTGTGATAATCATAACTAAAAATATCAAATTATGTTGTATCAACTGAGACATATGTAAATAAAATAACAATTATATTTCCTTAATAGTTCAAAATAAAAATCTAATCGAAAATGCATGAGTTGCACTCGCATGAGGAGTCATGCATCTCCACTATGTCTTCAACCTCCATTGCAGCCACGTGTCCATACACAGAAGCATTCATATAATCTTCCATAGTGGTACCTGCATCATCAACTAAAAATATTCGACGTCGAAAGGGTGAGCACACATCACGGCTCAGTGAGCAATCAAAACAATGCAACAAACATATGCATGCATTTAATTCATATCTGTGGTCTGGTATATAAGTTTGCAATGTGCTATAGAAAGGTTCGGTGGCTGCCTCACCTCTGTACACGAGTGTGTGAAGCCACCCAAAGGTTAACGTTTATTTTCCTCCCACATACACCCACTATGGAATAGAGATAGAGCTAAAGTGCTTAGGACCACACCACGTCACACTTCCCTTGATACTCTACCCATACCAACACGTAAGCCCCTGTTGGCGAGGGCTTGCAAACTGGGCTCGCAACTGACCAATCCTAATGTCAAACAGTATACCCAAGGCCTCACCCCAGCATCCCTCAATATTTCCATAGAGATAGAGCTAAGGCCCCCCGATAGAGTCGAAGACTACACGGTCCGAGACTACCTCCCCTGATACCCTACGACGTAATAGTTCTGCTAAAGTAATGGCGATACGACGATGTTAGTGGACAAGATTTGAGTAGAGATAGAGCTAGAGTCTAGTGACCAGGCTAAACCACAACGTCACATCCTCCCCTTGATGCTCCACTCGAATCAAGCACACTAACCACACACATACATTCACATGCCTATTCCTAGCATCATCATCATCATCATATTATAAATAAAATAGAATTAAATATGCATAAACATTAATAGTAGGAATATTAGATGACATGTTGAATGCACATTACAAGCATACACGCATAGAATCATTCATGGCATTGGACTCAAGAAAATAAAAATAGTTTATTATTAGCCAATTAGTTTAGGTCTTGTTCCCTCACCTTTGCATGAGTGTAGATCCTCTTTCAAGCTTTAAGAATCACTTTTATATCAATAGGAAAACCTAACAAGTCTATAGATTTTAATTAGAATTCATTTCGATAATTTTAGGCTTACTGTTAAGAGAGGGTCGTAGGACGGGTCGCAGGTAGGGTAGCAGTTTTTTGCGACCCCAGGGTGTAGGGTCGATGCCAGGGTCAGATGTTCCATCTACCCTGGGTGCGACCACCGCATCCCTGGACTTCTCGAATGCTGGGGGTCCATCCTGTGGTCTGGTAGGGTCGATTCCCAATCGACCCCATGAGTGACCCCCCATGGTTTGAGTTGACCTTTTCATCGTACAGTACATTCTTTCATGTTTGGGTCCTAAGGCCTACTTCCACAATCCATTCTATGCTTGTTCTAGGGCTTAAAACTCTATGTTTCTTCCTTACTTTGCCTACCATGATTTCCTCCATGGATTTCATTGAAATCCTCCCATGGATGGATGATTTGCTTCTAGACCATACTCTCTTCATGAATTATTCTAAGGTCTTAAATCACTAATGGAAACATACCCATACCTTAGGTTTACTGAGATTCAGAGGTTTCTCTGAATTCTTCTCTTTAGTCTTCTTCTCCAACTTTCTTTCTCTTCTCCTTCTCTCCTCTTTCTCTCACTTTCAATTAGGGTTTCAAAAGGAGTGAAAGAGGATAAGGGATGTCCTATTTATAAAGGATAACCTCCCAAATTAAGTCCCATTGAGATTAGGAAAGAATCCTCTTGAAATTTGGAAAGTTTCCTATTTACGGTTTCTGTCGGCAATGAGGGGGTCGATGAGGGGGTCGGAGATCCGTCGACCCTCAGGTCTAAATTGTCCAACCCTCGATCAAAATTTTAGGGGTCTGACTCGTTAATGAGGGGGGTCCGACCCTGCCTATTTGGGTATGCGACCCTGCCCCCTACTTTATTGTTTTTGGGTCAGTTTGATACCTAGTCTTGCTATTTCCTTCACGCACTTGGTCCATTTGGCTCAACCATGATAGGTAGACCTGGTACAAGGTGGTAAGACCGATTAGTTCGATATGGGTCTTACAACTCCCCCCTGCTTATAAAAATTTCATCCTCGAAGTTATACATACCTTCCGAGTCGAATAGAAGAGGGTATTGCTTTCGCATAGCATTCTCTTCTTCCCATTTGATTTCTTCTATATCTTTGCTTCTCCAGGTGACCTTAACATAATAAATGTCATGGTTGCGTAGTCGTTGCACCTTTCGGCTGGTGATTTCAGTTGGTGCTACTTCAAATGTCAAATCCTCAGTCAAATCAGGTAGATCTACTATCAAAACGTGCGTTGGATCTCTGACATACTTCTTCAATAAGGAGATATGAAATACATCATGCACACTTGACATAAATGGTGGTAATGCTAACTGGTAAGCCACTTTTCCACGTTTAGCTAGAATCTCATATGGTCCGACATATCTCGGACTTAGTTTCCCTTTCTATCTGAACCGTTTCAAACCTCGCATAGGTGACACTTTGAGGAATACCTTATCACCTACGGTGAATTCAAGGTCTCGACATCTAGTATCTGCATATTGCTTCTGACGATTCTGAGCCATTCTTACTCTTTCCTTGATAATGTCGACTACTCGACAAGTCTCTTCAACGAATTCTGGTCCAAGAATACTACGTTCTCCAACTTCATTCCAAAACAAAGTAGTTTGACACTTTCTGCCATACAGTGCTTGTAGGGTGACATCTGTATAGTAGCCTGATAGCTGTTTTTATAAGAGAACTTAATCAGTGGTAACTTTTCATCCCATGATCCCTTAAAATCAATTACACAGGCTCGGAGCATGTCTTCTAGAATCATGATGGTGCGCTCCGATTGTCCGTCTGTCTGAGCATGGAATGCAGTACTGAACTTCAATGTTGTACCCATAGCCTTCTGCAATCCTTCCCAAAACTTTAAAGTAAATTGTGGATCTCTGTCGGACACAATGCTTTCAGGTACACCGTGTAATCTGACAATGTTATCCACATACAACTTAGCTAACCTCTTCAGTGTATACTGAGGTCGTATAGCTATAAATCAAGCTGTTTTAGTCACTCGGTCTAAAATCACCCAAACTGCGTCAACTACTCAGGGAGTCAATGGTAACCCTGTGACGAAGTCCATAGTGATGCAGTCTCATTTCCATGCTGGTTCCGGTAACGACTGTAACAGTCCTGCTGGTCTTTGTCATTTAGCTTTCACCTTCTGGCAATTTAGGCATTGAGACACGAACTTGGCTATATCTGCTTTCATTCCTCTCTACCAATATAATTTCTTTAGGTCATGATACATTTTTGTACTTCCAGGGTGTATCGAATAGGCGATGGTATGGGCTTCCTTCATTAGTCGGTGTTTAATGTCCAAACTTTCTATTTCAGGTACACATATTCTTCCTTTGTACTTCAGTACCTTTTTATCATCTAAGGTGAACTCAGGAATAGTCCTACCTTTTTTGATGTCTTCTTGTACCATTCTTAGATAAGGGTCTGATTTAATCATTGTTTTCACTTCATCAAGTATATCGGGTACAATCTTCAACGTGGCGAACATATTTGCAAACCGATGGATAAACCCTTGGATGGTTGATTCACCCGGTGCATCTATCACAAACTGCTCATTACCGTAATTGTATATTTTTTCGATAGTACACAGTGCAGTAGTGGTGCTAACCTCCCCTTGGGATTTTATCATTGTCTTTCTACTCAGTGCGTCAGCAACCACATTAGCTTTTATCGGATGGTACTGGATATCACAATCATAGTCTTTCAATAGTTCCAACCATCTTCTTTGTCTCATATTCAACTCCTTCTGATTAAAGAGGTAAGTAAGACTCTTATGATCTGATTTAATATGAAATTTCTCTCCGTACAAGTAATGTCTCCATATTTTGACAGCATGTACTACTGCCGCTAATTCCAAATCATGAGTGGGATAGGTCTTTTCATGTGTCTTCAATTGTCTTGAGGCATAAGCAATTACTTGTTCTCCTTGCATAAGTACACATCCTAATCCCAATCCTGACGCATCAGTATACAAAGTAAATGGCTGTTCTGGAATCGGAATGGTCAAGATTGGAGCAGATATCAATCTAGCCTTCAATGTTTGGAAACTCTTCTCGCATTTATCAGTCCAAACAAACTTTTTGCCCTTCTTAGTCATACTGGTTAGAGGTATGGCAATTCGAGAATAGTCTTCCAAAAATCATCGATAAGACCCAGCTAGACCTAAGAAACTTTTAATTTCTACAACGCCCTTCGGTGCTTTCCACTTCACAATAGCTTCGATCTTGCTAGGAGCCACTTTAATTCCTTCAGCGGATACAACATGGCCTAGAAAAATGACTTCCTTTAGCCAAAACTCATACTTTGTAAATTTGGCGTAGAGCTTCTCCTTCCGTAATCACTGCAGAGCGGCGTTTAGATTCTTAATATGAGTTTCCTTGTCCTTGGAGTAGACCAATATATCATCGATGAATACAATAACCGACGTATCCAACATATCGTGGAATACCCGATTCATAAGTTCCATGAAGGTTGCTAGTGCGTTCTTCAATCCAAAAGACATGACCAAAAATTAATAATGTCCATATCTTCTCCTGAATGCTGTCTTGGGAATATCCCCGTCCTTAATCATCAACTGATGGTAGCCTGACCGAAGATCGATCTTGGAGAACACTTTGGCACCTTGCAACTGATCGAACAGGTCATCGATCCGAGAAAATGGGTACCGATTCTTGATTGTCAGTGTATTTAGTTCTTGGTAGACGATACACAGTCGAACGCTACCGTCCTTCTTCTTCACGAATAATACTGGTGCTCCCCATGGTGATATGCTAGGTCAGATGTAACCCTTGTCCAGCAGTTCTTGTAGTTGTACTTTTAATTCCTTCAGTTCAGTAGGAGCCATTCGATAAGGTGCTTTAGATACTGGTGCGGCTCCGGGTATCAGATCTATAACAAGCTCTGTAGTGCGGTCGGGTGGTAGTCCTGATAGTTCTTCAGGAAATACATCTAGATAGTCATGCAAGACATCAATATCCTCTATTCGTGGTGCTTCTTTGGTAAGATCGACCACAGATACTAGATACCCAACTGCTCCTTTCTCAAGGCACTTCCTAGCCTTTAATGCAGAGAGTATGAGCTTTCGTTTATGGGGAAGTTTGGTTCTCGCAAAACTGAACTCTGCTCCTTCCTTGTCTTTAAATGTCAGCTTCTTTTTGGCACATAATAGGTTTGCAGAATGCCGAGCTAACCAGTCCATTCCCAAGATGACGTCAAAGTCTACCATCTCAAGTTGAATTAAGGTCGCATCCAAAGTCTTTTCGTTAATAAGAACTGGACATGGTCCATAACCTTTTTCTAGTTCCACTTCTAATCCCATAGGCGATCGTACAAGCAGTTTGTAGTCTAAGGATTTGAGGGGTAGATTTAGCTTCTTTCCAAATGACACAGATATAAAAGAACGAGTAGCTCCTGAATCAAAGAGTACCCTGGCGGGAATGCCATTAATAGGTACGATACCTGTGATTTGTTTTGATTTAGTCTACATGCTTACATAATGTAACACAAAATGATAAGATTTAGGTCATACCTGTGACAACATCAGGAGATGCGGTAGCATCCTCAGATGTAACCGCGTAAACTCTGCCTTGTTGTAGTTGCTTCTTGGGCTTAGGACACTCCCTTGCCATATGTCCCAATTGATTGCAGTTATAGCATTTTAACCCTTCATTATTTGGCTTTTGTTGCAATTGAGCTACTGAAGTAGTCTTGGCTGCAGCATTGAATCCTTGAGTACAGAAGGGTTTGAATACCTTGGTGTTCCCTCCGTTATTAGAATTTCCATTTGGCCTTTTGATTCCTCTATTTTAAGCAAGGTAGCTCTCTTTCTGGCTCGACTCTATCACTCGAGTAATTTGTACAGCTTCATTGTAGATTTTCTTCTCAAGGCCCAGAACATGTTCACGTATGCTTCCCCTAAGTCCCATGATGAACCTTCGGGTCTTTGTATCTTCCACTTGCATACTGACTGGTGCAAAGAAGAACAGCTCCTCATAACGCTGTTGATATGCATCGACAGTCATCCGTCCCTGATATAAACTCATGAACTCCTTCTCCATGGAATCTCTGAAACTCCTAGGAAAATACTTCTCAAAAAATGCCTCCTTATATATATCCCAAGTCAATTGGGTGTGCTTTGTCATCGGATACGTCTGTGTAGACTTCCACCAGTGGAGTGCATCGCCTTTTAGCATGAATGTTGCACACAATACTTTCTCTTCTTCATTCACTGTCATCATCGTGAAGTTTCTCTCCATCTCAT
>CM053276.1:44784483-44827863 GCA_028583415.1 Protea cynaroides | reverse complement strand
GTAGTCTAATGTTTTGATGGGTAAATAGATCTTCTTTCCAAACGACACAGATATAAATGAATGAGTAGCTCCGGAATCAAAGAGTACTCTGGCGGGTATGCCATTGATAGGTACGATACCTGTGATTCATTTTTACTTAGTCTACATGCTCAATCAATGAAATTATAATCTTAACAGTTTCGGTCATACCTGTGACCACATCGGAAGATGCGGCAGCATCCTCTGATATAACAGCATATACCCGTCCTTGATGTAACTGCTTCTTGGGTTTTGGGCATTCCCTTGCCATATGCCCTGGTTGGTTGCAGTTATAGCACTTCGGGGCTTCAGAATTTGGCTTTGGCTGTGGTTGAGCTGCGGAAGTGGACTTTGGTGCAGTAGCAAAATTCTGAGGACGAAAAGGTTTATACGTCCTATTATTGCCTCCGTTGTAGGAGTTTCCGGCTGGTCTCTTGATGCCTCTGTTCTGGGAGAAATAACTCTCCTTCTGGCTCGATTCGATCACTCCGAAAGGGTTGAAGTTGCGAAATCAGGCATCGGGTATACGAATAGCACTGATCATGGACCATCCGGATGCTTATGGGACAGAACATTTTCTCTTATGCTTCCTCTTAGTCCCGCGACAAACCTACGGGTTTTGGTATCTTCTTCCTGCATACTAGCCGGTGTGGATTTCTTGGTTCCTCTTTGACGGATCCCGTAGGTGCCGGATGGTGAGCGGCTGAGTGGGCAGCCAGTAGTGCCCTCGGCACTGGTGTAGGTGGAGGATTCGCTCCTGCTCTTCCATTCGCTAAGTTATTTGCCATGGATGCTCGTAGTGTTTGACCCAGCTAGTTAATCTGCTGCCTCAACTAGTCGAACTGTTGGCGAGTTACATACTGGGGAGGAGGTGTTGGCATCGTGGTGGTAGGGGCAGATGCTGGCGGTGGAGCATGGTTCACCCCAGCCGTGCTAGCACTACTATCTTCATGAACTTGCACAGATGGTTCAGAGGGAGGTAGTTGAGAGGTTTGAGTTCGAGTTCTCCTATGGGCCATTGAATCATGACAAAGTCCTCATACGCTATTCGTCAAACTTAGTCAAGGGGCCCCACGGTGGGCGCTAAGCTGTTACTGTTGAAAATCCCCAGTAGGTTTGCGATCTGAGATACCTGAAATCACAGAGATGAGACAAGGGAGTTGGGTGACTATGCCCCGGGTACACTCCGATGCCTAAGTCAAAATCCTAATGTAAGTAGTCAAGAGATTTCCAGCTATCTCTAGTATAGAGAGAGGGGAACGAAGAGTGAGTTTGAGCATAAGAGAGAATTGAGGGTGAATAGTAAGATAATTGTGAGATAATTTACCTGTGGGGATCGTCCTTTACTTATAAAAATTGGGATAGCATGGAGGTACTTAGGCTATGGGAAGTAGATCGCTAATAGGATTGCTAGGTGTTGCTCTAAGGGACACCCAGGTCATAGACTCCTAGTAGGAGTGGAAAACCATAGCCAAGGAAGGTAAGTCGGTCAATAATAAGAGAGACATGTGTCACCATATGAGTGGTCATATAGCCGTGATGGTTGGCATCGTATTGTACTAGGAGAAGGACTCCTACGATGTAACTTGGTCGTCTTAGGACTCTAGACCCCGACCAGGAAACGTAACCTAGTAGGATTATACCTCCAACCAGGCACCGTGTCCTGATAGGACTGTGTCTTTTCCCAGGGGACATATTTGAATAGAATTATGACTCCAATCGTGCAAGGCCGAGCACTACTCTATCACGCTTGGTCGGCCTAAGTGATTTTTGGATGCTACATGTAAGATTTTCATTGGGTGATGTTTATACCCCATAACAACATTTTTTTCTAGAATGGAAGAAAGAAACAGGTCTCCAAGGTATCTTGGTTTTCCATACCGTCAATAATGGGACTAGATCTAGCCTCCGTTCTCTCCCCGCTGGAAAGGCTATCTATCGACTATGGAAAGAGAAGCAGTGGAATCTGCCTTCTGTTCTGTGAAGAAGGCCTTGATAGCATGGCCTCTTTCGGAAGATGGAAGATGGAAAGATCAAACAAATTCCCTTTTCTGCCACCCTTTCCCTTAGTTTCTAGGAACTTCTTCTCTGATATTTTTTCCAGAACACATCAAAACTATTCCTTACACCTCAAGTAACTTTTCCTGCCATGCATTAAAGGGATCCTTAAGCATTTAATCCCAAACCAACTTAGATTTTATTTCCATTTTAAATTCATCAAAACCTAATATTACTCTTTTTTCAATTCCACCGTCATAGATCCTTGTACCAATTCATTCACTTGTCTTCTTTAATTGTTCTAATTTTTTCTTCTTTCTTTTAGGTAGAAAGGCTTCTCTTCTGAATTTAATAATAATAATAATAATAATAATAATAATGATCCCTACCCTTTTATCCCAAAACAAAACCCATGGTAGGTTGCTGTTATTACCAATTTGCCATTTTCCCTCTACCACCATTGAATCCATTTTTGCCATTTTCCATTTTTTTTCTCTTTGCTATATTAAGCCACTGTCTCTCTTGGCATTCTATTAAAGCCATTGGTCCTCTTATCTGATCAATAATATTCATGAATATTGAGAGACTATTGATAGGACAATTGGTGTTCAATAAGGTTTTATGCATTGCATGTCTGGAGATACTATAGAGATATCTTTACTGCATTTTAATTTGAAGCTTAAGGACAAGGTTCTCACTGAGCGGATGGAAATGTTACGAATATGGGTAGACCAACAAGGTTAGCCGACTATATGACATGGTAGTTAAGGAAAGAATACAAGGTTAGCCGACTATATGACATGGGTAGTTAAGGAAAGAATATAATTGTAACTGCTATAACAGAATATGGTTAGGATGTAAGTAGTATAAGTAGAACCAGTGGTTGTATTTAAAGGAATAAAAAAAGTAATGAAGTCTTCTTGTTTGTCCTAAGGAGGTCTCCTACCCTTGAAGTAGGCTCTGTAATTCTTTTCTTCCCAAATTCCCCTCTTCTCTCTAGCTTCTTTGAATACCCACTGTAACAGCATGGAACCTGGGCAAGCTTCCTAGTGAGATCCATTTATTAAGACCATATTCCTAGATCTGAACTTCTGATAAATCTCATGTGCCTCTCATTATTAGAAAACTAAAAACTTCCAGTGAGACAAAAATGTAAAGACAAAGATAACAAGAACTTGAGGATCCCATTGCCAAATAAAACGATGTGCTCAATTCCTCATCATGGTGTCTTCTGATTAATCAATCTATCAATAGTAAGATGGATACATCAGTGGCTCCTTAGGTTTTGGTGAGAGGAACACAGTATAAACCAACTACAGAAGAGTAAAGATATTGGCAGCATTATCACAAAGTGATCATCAAAGATATAGTTGTCCTTTTCTATATTCAAAAAGCCATAGTTATTCAGACCAACAGTAACTACATACAAAATAAAGCATAAGTGATCCATCAAAATCAGTCAACAATACAAAGTAATCGATCATGTCGGATCATTTTGATATATTACCAATTTAAACAAACATGCTTATTTTGCAGGTTGAAAGCTTGGAGTATAAACAAGAAAAAATGGCACAGTTACTTGACACAAACTAGACAAGTAACATATACCCTATGTGCTTAATTGAAATCATCAATAGTGAGCCAGTCATTTGACTACTCACCCTCTAAATCTTTCTATAGAGAAGTTGGCCGGACTACCTTTTTCTCCTGAAATTGGGACTTTTCACTTAGTTGAATCCACTCATTGGAGACATTTGGTGAAGAAACTCCTACATCCTTTCCTGTATTCAAGGTCTGTTGTCTACTGATAAATGTGTGATTACTATATTTTTATTCCCTTTGCACTGTGCTTTTTAATGTGTTTTATGCCTTATTGAGCTGATTAGAATTTATTTTACAAGTTTGAATATTTTAGAGACTTTGTTTATTAATTGCTAAAAGATAAGAAAATTTCAACATTCTTAATATTAATGTTCTGAGCTTCATGCAGGTTTTTGACATGGAAAGAGTTTCAAAATTCAAAAGTGGTCTCAGTGAAGTTGTAGAGGATGTCTCAAGCTTTCCAGAATGGTATTATGGATAAAAATCCAAGTTCATTTAGGCCCCCAAATATTATCTCAAAATTTGGTTTGGAAAGCTATTAAGAATCCGAATCGGAGTAGGAACGTTATCACACATGGACGGTTCACTATTGAATAACTTTGATTGATTGTTAGCAATCTTTGAGGAGAATATACACTACAATGGAATCTTATAAGGGATCTCTAACCAAGTTCCTAGCCGCACGATCTAATTAAAGCATTCAACGGCGGATGAAATTTCCATAAATAGTTTCCTACTCAAGTTAGGAAACCTGAAATAGAAGATGTTGAATTAAAGGACTGCTGGTGGCTCACAGTCGAAGTACGGGAAAATTTGGTTGGAATCTAACTCTGAAGCTACTGTTTTGGGTCTTCTTTTTGGGAACATGCCATGGGCTTTCCTATAGGAGTGGGTGGGTATTTTAAATAGGTTATCTACCTGTCAAATCAGGTTTACCCACAGTTTTCTAGAAACAAATGTGGTTGCAGATATATTGGCAAAAAAGGCAACAAAGGAGAGGGTTTCTCTTTCATGGGCACAATGCCTAGATTTTCTAAATAGAGAAGTAGTGTGGGATGCTTCTTGTAGACCATGCTATAGGTTTTCATAATTTCTTGGTGCCTTGGGGATCCTCTGCTGATGGCAATGCCGAAAGATGGAGGGATTTCCCATTAAAGGCCTTATGTATTCTTTTAATTTTATTCTCTTAATTTAATGGATCTTTTAGCAAAAAAAAAAAAAGAGTCAGAGAAACTACTGTTTTAGAAAACTAGAAGGAAGGAAACTCTAAAATTTTAGAATTATAAACAAAGAAAGAATTCTAAACTAAAGAGAAGGAATTCAAAACAAAGAAGGACACCTGGAGAGTCCCAGGCATCCCTAGCTACCAACGATTGTCTGTGCTCTATAAAGAAAGCACAGGCATTGAAGATAGGCTCTCTCTTGGTTGGACCAGAAATTTCTACCTCTCTCTCCCTCCGGCTGGAAATTTTTGCCTCTCTTTCTATATGATTTTTCTTTTCTCTTTCTTTGTATGATTGTAATGTCTAGCTAGTTTTCTCACTCGGTTTAAGGGTATTTTAAAGCCTAAATTCATGTCAATAGTGTAATCGCTTTTAAGTAACGTTGTTCTTCTTTTCCATTTTATTGGAATTGCTTATGTTATTCTTTTCTCTTTATTTATGATGTTTGTCTGAATAATTCAATAATGGCCTGCTGAATCGATTATACTGATACTGATTGCTAGATCTAGAAACTGTGATCCATAATCATCTTGTTTCTAATCACAAGTTGCAAACAGTGGTAGATGATTATGTCTAAGTTTTCATCTCATCACTGTGAATGAAATAACATAAGTTAAATAATCCCCATTTGTGAGAGATTTTTGCTTAGATTGATCTATTCTCCACTTACTTAATGCTGCCGTTGAATTAAATATTGAGAGGTTATTCAGTGTTGTTCAATGGTTAGATCTCTCTAAAGAGCTTGTTTTTCGTAGAGATACTTAAGGGAAAACTCAAGTAATAGAGCTTATTGTTATCTAGGGTCTTTAATTCAAACCTTCTCATCTAATTACTTTTCCATTTAAATTTCGTCTGTTTATTTTCACTTTGATTCAACCAACCAAAACCCGCTTTGTTAGTATGCTTGCTTAGTATTATTTAGTATTTTTAATTTGAGTAGAGTATTGATATGGGAGACTATGTCTTCGCCAATCAAGTTTTGACATGTGTATATTAGGGCCCAAGCCCTAGAGGGAAGGCCCTCATTCCCATAAGCAACCTTGCAAGTATAAGACAAAAACAGCACCTGATGAAACAGAACCACCAATGAGAATAGTGAAGAGCTTTGGAGCCTTGCTATCATAAAGGCCTTGGAAGGTCACTGTCAAGAGGGCCTCGGAGCCTTATGACCATAATAGCCTCGGAGCCTCGCGGACATAAGGACCTCGGAACCTCGCCAGAGTAGAAGCGCCAACATCACATTAACATGAAAGGCCTCGACACCTCGACAATATGGGGAGCCTCGATGGTCTCTCTAGTGTAGTGATCTCAGCAGCTCTCTAAAAGCAAACCCCACCATACAAGTCCATGAGCAACATGCCAGCTGTATAGTAACGTACGAGTGGGGCCTATTTTAATGAGTATAGAGATCAAACTCCCCTAGTTATCTGCCATAGGGTAATCAACGGAATCCTAAGAGGGAGATCCCACTATCCGATGACTTAGCGTAGGATTACCTAATCTCCAAATCAGTGGACTTAAATCACGCTCCAGGGGAGGACATTCCGCCACAACAGAAGACATGTCCAGCTCCCACATCTAGGTCACTCCCAACCTATAAAAGGACAAGCAAACATAGGTATGGACACAGACATTTTTCTAGCACTGAAGCTCAAAGCAAGTTAGCTACCCAAATCCCTTAACTTAAAGGGATAGTCCTTCTTATCTGTCCCATACTACTTGTCCGTCAGACTGATTTAGGCATTGGAGTGGCCAAATGATTCACCACCCGACCATCACTACGGCGTCCTCTTCTCCTTTTGTAGGAAATACAAGTGAGCTAAGGACCAATCTAGTTTGAGACGAAAATAGTTTGGCGCCGTCTGTGGGGATACATAAAAACTTGCGTATCTAACTTAGTGGATGTCAACAATTGAATCTAAGTACCGAAAAAGAATGAACAACCAGTAATCAACCAATGGCAATGCTGGGTGGAAATTCCTCTAAGAGCCAACCCTCTGTGGGGCTGCATCCTCCAGAAGGCATCCCTAGAGAAAATGAAGCCCACATCCCTGTCGTCGAAAACCTTGCCCTTGAAGTAGAAGTATCCCCACCAAATTCCCTTCAGTACATAACAAGAGAGCAATATGATAATATATCACACCAACTTGAGCTCTTGACCAAGCGACTGCTAGACCAGCCACCAGCAGCGAATGATCAACCCATCCCCAACGCGGGGCATTGGGGGAGAAATCATGGCCTTCCTAAACACCGCGGGTGACAAGATCAACACAAGAACCAGGAGGCACCTAGGTGTGTTGGGGCTACATAGAGAGAGGCTCAAGGGCACCTCCAAATCAGGCCCAAGGATTGATAAGCCCTTTGCTCCAGGAGATCCGTAGGGGCCATACCAAGAAGATCGCAAGGTGGAGCCAAGCATCTTCTTCCATTACCTCGGCCACAAGTGTTCACCATAGTGTGAGTAGAATTCCTACCTCGAAACGATTAGGGCAATAACAGTAACCTCCCGAGGATGTTCAGGTAAGATTGGATGCGGCCAAATTACAGAAAGCTGCTATCGAGGCACAACCTTGTAAAGCCAAGGGCAATGTGGAACAAGAGCTTCGAGGCTTGAGGGCTCAATTACAAAGAATGGAGGAGGGTCGACCAAACCCTAGGACCCTCCTTGACACATATATTCCATAGAGAGCACATTATGAGGACCCACCTCCTTCGTGGCTTCACCATGCCAACTGTCGAGGCCTATGATGGGACTACCGACCCTGAACACCACTTGGATTCGTATATGGCACAAATGGCAGTCCATGCATATCTAGAGGAGATAGTTTATCAGGTGTTCCCCATGACCCTCAAAGGAGCTGGACGACTGTGGTATAGCAGTCTGCCCAGAAGGATGATCAACTCCTTCGAAGAATTAGCTTCCAGCTTCCTGAGCCATTTCTAAAGCTGACGAAGCCAAAGAAAAACCTCATATAACCTGAGGGACTACGTCCAGGAGGAAGGCGAAACACTCAGAGCCTGTCTCTATAGATTCAACCTGGAGGCCCTACAAGTCAGAGGCTTCGAAGACTCAGTCCACAAGACCATGCTTAAAGGTGGTATTAGGGATCAAAACCTTATCTTTTCCTTGGCCAAGAAGCCTACCATTACCCTAAGCGAGTCGCAGGCACGATGTAAGAAGTACGCAATGGCTAACTTAGCCACCAAAAAAGACAAGGCAGCAGAGAAGCCTCCACTCCTTGCCTTAGAAAAGAAGAGAGGAGAAAAATATAGGGATTTGACCTTCAAAGGGGAATCCTCTAAAAAATAAAAGAAAGAAAGAATAGCTGGGGCAGAAGGCCGAATTTCCAACCATATGAAGATTACCACCCTCTCTGAAAAACTCCAGTGGAGATATTTATGGTGGAGATGTCTCAGACATCCTTCTGGAAGCCAGGTAGAATGAACACTGAGGCTCAAAACAAAAACTCGAGGCTATTTTGTGCTGCCCACAATGAGCATGGGCACACAACCAATGAGTGCTGACACCTACGAGATGCTATTGAGGAGTTAATCCGAAATGACAAGCTCAAGAAATATGTGGATAGCAAAAGGCCAACTCCTCCAGGATAGGCTATGGAAGTGCTAGAGCCCAGTGATTTCTAGATCGAGGCCGAAAAGAACAAGGAAAGGAAGGATGATGACTACAGAAAAGATGGTGGGGCAGGGAATACACCCTGCCTGGTTAGACCCACTATCGGGGCAACATATATGGTCAAGGCCATCCCAGTGAAACAGGGAGGAGCAAAAAAGCAAGATGGAGGATGAACAAGGTCCTCAACCACGATTGATGAAGGCCTCGACAAGAGCCTTTGGGTCTAATGCTATGATGAGCATATGCCTCCCGAGCCTGCTTATAGGTGAGGAGCACCCAAGGCCAAGGAAATGTTGGAATTTTGGGAGAAGTGGTACCAGCTAGACCTCCCATGGGTTGAGATCGGACTCCCCAACCATGTTACCTCTTCAGTCCTCGCCAGGCCAGCTCAAAAGTTACAGCTATTCATACTAGAATCGTATGTAATTACCAGAGGGTTGGTAGCAAGAAACACTTCTGTGAGGTTGGCAAAAGCCTATGGCAAAGAGCTGAATGATGTAAAGTTTGCTCTAAAAAAGTCAAGGATAGGGGACCTTCTGATCTTCAGTGATGATGACTTAATAAATGTTGTATCACTCCATGAGGACGCTTTGGTAATCACCGCCGTCATATCAAACTTCGATGTTAGTCAGATAATGGTGGACACAGGGAGCGCAGCTGACATCCTCTACTACCATACATTTCAGAGGATAAATTTAACTGATGAGATGCTAGGACCCGCCATCCACGCACTAACAGGATTCACCGGGGATCCAGTCTCCATGAAAGGAGGGATTTGTTTACCCTTCATGATCTAGAAAAAGCTAGCTCGGAGGGTTGTTAACGTGGAGTTTCTGGTGGTCAACCTCCAAGCCAGCTACAATGTGGTCCTTCGAGGACCCTCTCTGCACCATTTCAGAAGTTGCTTGTCAACATACTACCAAGTCATCAAGTTCCCCACTGATCACAGGACTGTGGAATGCCAACGAGATCAAAGAATCTCTAGGCAATGCTACGACATCTAATTGGAAATAATTCTGGGGACCTCGGATCCTAAAGAGGGAGAAGAAAGCTCCAAGAAGAAAGGGAAGGCCTTAGTCTTGTCCATCATTTTGGAGGACCTGAGGGACGACCCAGTTCTTGAAAAAGGAGCTCCTCACTAAGGAACCCCTGCAGAAGGACTGATCTAGATTCCCCTCTCTAAGGACCGACCTGAAAGTCCTTTCCAGAATGGTATCACTATGCAAGGAGAAATGAGGGACGAGCTCATTTCCTTCATCAGGGAGAACGTAGATGTGTTTGCATGGTCGGCAGCAAATATGCCAGGAGTGGATCGAAACCTCATGGAGCATCAGCTAACCATTGACCCTTAGCATCATCCAATGAGGTAGAAAAAGAGGAGCTTTGCATCAGACTGGCAAGAAATAATAAATAAGGAGGTTGAAAAACTCCTTCAAACTGGGTTCATTAGGGAGGTAAAATATCCCGAATGACTCTCCAATGTTGTAATGGTACCAAAATCAAGGGATAGGTAGAGAATATATATTGATTACACAGGCCTCAATAAAGCATGCCCAAAAGATAGCTACCCTCTACCTCGGATAGACCAATTGATAGATGCCACCTCAAGACATGAATTACTTTCTTTTATGCATGCTTACTCCGGGTATAACCAAATCCCCATGAGTAAGGAGGATGAAGAAAGCACAAGCTTCATCACTAGTTAGGCGACATGCTGTTACAAAGTCATGCCCTTCGGCCTAAAAAATGTAAGAGCTACCTACCAGTGTCCAGTGAATAAGGTCTTCAAAGATCAGATAGGGAGGAACATGGAGGTGTATGTCGATGATTTTCTAGTGAAGAGCCTAAAGGCAAGAACGCACATTAGCAACCTCCGTGAGGCCTTTGAGGTGCTACGAAAGCACAATATGAAGCTAAACCTAATCAAATGTGCTTTTGTAGTACAGTCTGAAAAATTCATTGGATTCATGGTGTTTCAATGAGGGATAGAGGCCAACCCCGTGAAGATAGAAGCCATACAAGACATGAAACCACCTATGAATATAGAACAAGTGCAAGAACTGACAGCGAGGATCACCGCCCTCGAACGCTTCATGTCAAGGTTGATAGATAGATGCATGCCATTCTTCCAAATACTCAAGGGCAATAAAAAGTTTGAATGGACTCTAGAATTCCAACAGGCATTCAGGGAGCTGAAAAAGTACCTATCAACCCTGTTAGTATTAGTCAAACCTGAGACAGGTGATAAGCTCCAACTTTACTTGGCTGTCTCATCATTGGTAGTAAGTGCAGTATTAGTCAAAGAGGCCGAGAAGACACAATGGCCAATATACTATGTGAGTAAGATGTTACTAAACGCAGAGACTCTGTACAAAGCCATAGAGAAGCATGCTCTGGCGTTCGTGATCACTGCAAGAAAATTGCGACCCTACTTCTAGGCCCACACAATCAAGGTCTTGACAATGAAACCTCTAAAGAAGATCTTTGTGGAATGGTATGTTAGGGAGGATGATTAACTGAGCCATAGAGCTCGGAGAGTTCGACATCTACTACAAGCCAAGGATAGTGATCAAGGCCCAGGCCTTGTCTGATTTCTTGATTAAGAGCACGTTGGTGGATGATCCAAACGACCCTAACACGGCCATGCAAATATGGCCACCGACCCCTACAACAGAACTCGCCTTGCCACCTTGGACACTTTATTGATGGGGCAAGCAGTAAAAATCAAGCTAGGGCAGGAGTAATGTTAATTAGCCCAGAAGGTTTCAAAATCATGAGCTTGATAAAGTTTGGTTTTCCTGTCACCAATAATGAGGCTGAATATGAGGCATTGATTGCAGGGCTTAAATTGGAAAAATACCTTATGGCCACTCACATCTCTATCTACAATGACTCTTAGGTGGTGGTTAAACAGATGACGGGAGACTACGAGGTGAAGGTTGAGAAGATGTAGGCATACCTCGGAATGGTCAGGGAACTAATGGCAACCTTCTGTGGCTTTGAAATCTGAAGCATTAATAGAGAAGATAACACTAAGGAGGATGAATTATAAAAGCTATTGAGTAAGGGCTCCCCATTAACCGATAGCTCAATATATTTGAGTCGGTTGGACCAACCGAACATCACCCGAGAGGATGAGGTAAATATGCTCCCAAATGAACCTTGATGGATGGATCCGATCTTAGACTTCTTAAAAAATGACATACTTCCAGATGACCTCAAGGAGGCGAGAAAAATACAAACCAGATCGAAGTGGTACGTCATATATGAAGATGTCCTATACAAGAAAGCATTCTCTCTACCTCTGCTGAGGTGCCTGCGACTGTCCGAGGCCGAAGGAAAGATCGAGGACGTAGATGAGGGATTTTGTGGCAGCCACCAAGTTGGTTAGACACTGGCACAAAAACTAATCAGGCAGGGCTATTATTTCTCCAACATTGTGAAACAATGCGAAGAGTATGTGAAAAAGTACATACAATGCCAAAGACATGCCAAAGTCCAATGACAACCTACTGCACTACTACAGCCCATAGTAAGCCCAGTTCCCTTTACCATATGGGGATGGACATCTTGGGACCATTCCTCACAGGGTTGAGGCAGAATAAATATCTGATCATGGCCATCGCCTTCACAAAGTGGATAAAGGTGGAGCCGATGCCCAAGATTACAGCCTCAAAAGTAGCCGAGTTCCTCAAACTTTTTGTGGTCTACCGGTATGGGATACCACAGGTAGTAGTCATGGACAATGGAAAATAGTTCGACTCAAACAAATTTTGAGGCTTTTGCAAACAATACCAGATAGCCCAACATTTCACCTCGGTATATCATCTTAAGGCAAATGGTCAGGTCGAGGTCACAAATAGGACCCTCCTCGAAGGACTGTAAAAGAGAATCATGCAAAAAGAGGTGATAAACCAAGAAATCCTAAGTGGGCTAAAGGATAGGCTGATAGAAGAAAGAAAAAGATGGGTGGAGGAGCTCCCTAGTGTTGTCTGGTCCTATAGAATAACCAGCAGAATACGGAGGAGACACCCTTCATGCTTAGCCATGGGGTAGAAGCAGTCATACCCATCGAGGTCATCCACAGGTCATTCCAAACAGCCAACTTCGATGAAGAGGCAAATCGAGAAAATATGCTGGTAGGCCTTGACATCCTGGAGGAAGTAAGGGAAGTGGCCCACCTAAAGAATATCGCATACCAAGCTATAGCCAACCACTACAAGAAAAAAGTGAAGGAGAAACTATTTCAAGTAGGTGACCTAGTTCTGAGGAAGGATTCACCCTTTTGGAACCAACAAGACAACGAAAGTTGGCTCAAAACTGGCACGGACCATACAAAGTGGTCAAGAGAACAAGGATAGGGGCATATCACCTTCAAAGGATGGATAGAGAGACCATCCCAAGGATGTGGAACGCATTGAATTTATGAAAATTTTATTCGTAAAGTGTTGTAAATTAAGTAAAAATCAATAAAGATTGGTTACAAGAAACATGGCTTACCTAATATAAACAATTATCTTCGATACCCTTGGTTGCTCCAAGGGCCTCAAATCTTGGAGGGGGGATAATTATCCTCAGTTCTAAGGATAAAAGGTTGGATTCAGCACCAGCTAGAGGCGCCAAAGCATGGAGGGTCAACTCCATCGACGAGAACCTCAAATGTGAAGAAGTTATCTTCGACACCCACGGCTGCCCCAAGGGCCTCAAAGCTAAGAGGGTGGATAATTATCCTAAGTTCCAAGGACAAAATGTGGGCTTTAGCACTAGTTTGAGGCACCGAAGTAAGGGGGGTCCGCTCTGTCGATGAGAACCTCAATTGCGAAGAAGTTATCTTCGACACCTTCGGCTGCCCCAAGGGCCTCGAAGCTCGGAGGGTGGATAATTATCCCAAGTTTTAAGAAAAATGTGGACTTTAACCCTAGCTAAAGGCACTGAAGCACGGAGGGTTGACTCTATCGATGAGAACCTCAACTGCGAAGAAGTTTTGTTCGGCCCCCTCAGCTACCCCAAGGGCCTCGAAGCTCGAAGGGTGGATAATTATCCTAAGTTCTAAGGATAAAATCTGTGCTTCAGCACTAGCTCGAGGCACCAAAGCATGGAGGGGTGGCTCTATCGATGAGAACCTCAATTGCTAAGAAGTTATCTTCGAAACCCTTAGCCGCCCCATGGGCCTCGAAGCTCAGAGGGTAGATAATTATCCTAAGTTCTAAGGATAAAATGTTAGCTCCAACACCAGTATGAGGCACCAAAGCATAGAGGGTAGATAATCATCCTAAGGGTTGAAAATCAAAAAATCATAAGCAAAAAATGTGGAAAAAACAAGGCTTTGATCATTCACAAATAAGGGGGAGATGTATAAAAAATTACATATCTTTATTAAAAAAAAAAACATCTTTCAAGTATCATCAAAACATCATGGCTTGGTAGAAGGAGGGACTTGCATATCAGCATGAGGAATTTCTTCAATTTGACAGGCTTGAGAGGTCGATGCGAGAGTGAGTGAGGCAAGTTGGTCTACGGGAGCAACCTCCAGAGGCATAAAAGAGGGCTGACCAGAAGGTGAAGGCAGAGTTAGAAGAGGTGACACCCTCGAAGATGCCATAGCCCCAAGGAGCTTCTTGAAGGAACTCACTAGTGAGAGGTCAAACTGAGGATAACTGGCCCAAACAAAGTCCTAGATCTCAGTCAACATCGATATCACCAGCCTCAGCAGGGACTCTATCATAGTTTTTTTTTGTACTCAGCCCCAGATTTGAAGTCCTCCACGGCTTTCTTCCTTGCCTCCTGGACTTGGGCCTGGGAAGCAGCCTCGAGCTTCACCGAAGCAGCACTGTGAGCAGATCTTTCCTTCAATAATTTTTGTGTGGCTGCAACAGTATTCTTGGTACTCCGAACCTTCTCCACAAGGAATACCCGAGTCTCCTTCAGACCCTCGTATGACTTCTTGTCTTCGGAAGCCTTCTCCTCAGCATCATCCTGTTCCTTCCGTAGGGTGGTCTCCTTAGTCTATGCCTCCACAAGGTCCTCCTTAAGTCTCTTTATCTCCTCCTCAAGATCTTTGGCCCAACCTTAAGACCTCAGCGTCTCCTGTTGATATTCCTTTGCAAGAGTGTAAGCCTCATCGCTGTGAGTTTTTGCGTCAGATATCCATTGGAGAGCCAAGTTTAACCTGGCCTCGAGGTCCACAATGGCAGCTCAAGCTCAAGATAAGAAGTGGCCAGTCTGCAACAGAAAATGAAAATTATGAGCCACGACACAAAAGATCATTGAGGATAGAAACAATGACTGAAATATCACCTCTATGTAATGGCATGCTTTGCATTGGAAGGCCTCTTCAAGTGACATATTTCCATAGTTGAACTAGTCAATAGGAAGCTTCATAGCTCGGATGAGCTATTCCGCCACAGCAGGAGCTCGCAGGGCTGACTGGAGAGTAGAGAGGTTGACCACAGGCATGAAAGGCATCACATCATCCTCTATGTTCTCAGGATGGGTAAACTCCTCAGCTTGGTCCCAGGTATGGTCAACATCTAAACAGAGAAAAGGAAATTAAAACCAAATAACTAGGGAGGAACAGACGGACAAAAAAGAAAAGGTTTAGTAGATATATCTCGAGGATCTCCTTTAGGCCTGGAGGATCGCTTCTTCTTCTTCTTCTTCCTTTCAGACTATTTGCCATGGCGATGCTTCCTCTTTTCACGAGTCCTCAGCTTTGTGCCTTCCTCTCCCTCAAACTCTGGCACCTCGACACGGCCTTCAGCTACCGCAGCCTCTCCCTCAGGAGAAAAACGAACAATGGGAGACGAGGCTCCAACCACCTCGACAGGCTCGACAAGTTCGATTGGGAGCACTGGAGACCCTTCAGGAGGATCCGACTTCTGTGGTGGGCTCTCTGCCATAAGGACTATAGCGAGGTCTTCCAATCTGATGTCCACCGCCAACCAGAAAAAGAGATCAAATTCCTAATAATCCAAGGAGATAAAGTTAGCTAGAAAATTGGGGCTTACCCAGCCCAGTGTTCTAAAGAAACTCGAGGTCAGTCAGCTGCTCTAGAGACAGGGGAGAGATGGCATAGATTGCCTCGGTGAATTCATTCAGGTCCTGGTCGATCAATGGGACAGTGTTGACTACTGATATGATGACCTTGGACCAGCGGTTGCAAGGCCAAGAATCCTTAGGGAGTAGAGTCCAAGTCACAAAGAAGAAGTTGTACTTCTAGTGGTGGTGTGAGGTGATGACGTCTTTAGCCAAGGCATAAGATGAATCATTCCGATGCTAGAAGTAATACCAGCCATCCCCCCACGGTAGGTATTCCGGGAGACCAGATGGATGAACTTCTTGAAGAGGGCGACCTCGGCAGGCAACCCGCTCAGCTTCGAATGGGCCAAGAAACTAGTAATCTCACATCACCCATTGGGGGTAATTTGCGAAGGCACAAGTCTATAGCTATCCAATAGCTCAAAGTAAAATGGAGGAGGAGGGAGCCAAAACCCTAGTTGGAACATTTCCTTATACAAGACAATGGCGTAGGCACAAGGAGTACACATTCCATCCTTGAACTCCAGTAGCATGAAAGCAAAACCTTCGGGGACCCTATAAAGCTCCTTAATGGCATCTAATGGAGATTGAGTCATTCGACTCTTGAACTTACTGGCAGCGTAGTTAGTGCTGGAGGGACTCTCAAAAATTGAGGTCTAGGATTCGCCTCCCGTATTCGGGCAGCTTGGATAGCCCTGACCCTCCTGACCTCATTCCTCCAACCTATTCCCACTTCGTGAATAACAAGAGGAATGGAAGCAGAAGTGAAAACCTGACCATGTCGCCTGGAGATGCCCAAGCCCGAGGCTTCCTCTTCAGGGTTAGTCTTTACTCTACCATTGGGTTTCTTAGACCTAGCCATATTTACTTGGATGTGCTGAAGATTGACAAAAAGCTATGCAGAGAATACGGAGAAGAAACAGCAAGGAAACTAGAGATGACAGAGGAAAAAGTAGAAAGAAGAAGGTAAAAGGATATGAACAGTATATAAGGACCACACGTTCGGGTAAAAAAAATCTGAACGTAGGTCATTATGGTCTAGTAACCTACGAAACGGCTGTAACTGTTACGTCATAAAAGTAAAGATACATGTGGACATGTCCTAATCGCTCTCTGTCAGCCACGTTTATGACATGATAGGGCAATTAGCAGAAAATAAGGTAGGTGGTGGGACCCATGGCTAAAAATTTGAAAATCCACCTCAAAAGATAACCTTTACGATTTCTCAAGAGGCAGCCTCATGGGCCTCGGACAAAGAACGAAAAGATATATTGCTCTCCCCACCTTCGAGAAGGAGGCTAGAGCAACGGGCATCTGATATGGAATGTCTCCCCCAATCAAGTTTTGACACGTATATATTTGGGCCTAACCCTCGAGGGAAGGCCTTCATTCCCATAATCAACCTTGCCAGTATAAGACAAAAGCAAATCCTGATTAAACGGAACCACCAATGAGAATAGTGAAGAGTTTCAGAGCCTTGCTATCATAAAGGCCTTAAAAGGTCACTGTCATCAGGTCCTTAGAGCCTTACGACCATAATAGCCTTGGGGCCTTGCAGACATAAGGACCTTGGAGCTTCCCTAGAGTACAAGCGCCAACATCACACCAACATGAAAGGCCTTGACACCTCAGCAATATGGGGGGCCTCAATGATCTTTCTAGTATAGTGATCTCGACAGCTCTCCAAATGCAAACCCCGCCTTACAAGTCCACGCGCAACATGCCAACTGTATAGTAACATACGAGTGGGGCCCATTTTAATGAGTACAAAGATCAAACTCCCTCAGATATCCACCAGAGAGTAATCGACGAAATCCTGAGAAGGAGATCCCACCATCCGATGACTCAGCACAAGATCACTTTATCTCCAAATCAGTGGACGTAAATCATGCTCCAGGGGAGGTCATTCCGCCATAATAGAAGACATGTCCAGCTCCCACATCTAGGTCATTCCCAACCTATAAAAGGACGAAACAAATACAGGTATGGACATAGTCATTTTTCTAGCACTCAAGCTCAGAATAAGTTAGCTACCCGAATCCCTTAACTTAAAGGGACAGTCCTTCTTATCTGTCCCATACTGCTTATTCGTCAGATTGATTTAGGCATCAGAGTGGCCCAAGGGTGTCACCACCTGACCATCACTACAGTGTCCTCTTCTCCTTTTGCAGGGAATACAAGCGAGCTAAGGACTAATCTAGTTTGAGATGACAATAAGTATAAATCTTAATCAATTCATTCTCTATGGGATCAACCTTTACTTACTCTGCCTATAACTTATTAATTGGGTTAGTAAAGAAATTTTTAATTAAAATTAGTGCATTTGACATGCTACCAAATTCTTGGCACCGTTATCGAGGAGTGAATTTTGATTAGTTTTTATATCTTTCCTTACTTTAATTCTTTCCATTTAACATATTTCCCATTTGAACAGTTTTCTTTCGGTTTAGTTTATTGTTTTTGTTGGTTTGGATAAAAAGAAAAAGAAAAAAATTTAAAAATTTTAAACTGTAGCATTTTCTAAAAAACGACAATTGTCCTTTTAATTATTTTAGCATTTTCTTTTTCTTCTTAATTTCTTTTTTTTTTAATTATCTTAGCTAATTGTGTGAGTTCATGATTCTGACACGATCCACTCAAATAGTGATCTGAATTTTGATCTAGGACTTGAAAGTACCGTACATTAGTTAAGGAAAGAAGCTAGGCAGATTACGACTGAAAGAGAATCAATCCCTTTCACAGGATTTATTTTTGAAAGTTCTTCGAGTGACTCTGAATAAGAAGAAGTCATTGCTGAAAATAACAAGACATTAAAGGAGTTGGCTACCCCCAATTTTAACCAACTTTTATGCATTCAATATCTTGATTTAGATGTGGCTTTTGAACTTAGATCTGCTTCAATTCATTTGTTGCCTACGTTCTGTTACAGGTCAAGATCCAAATAAACATCTAAAGGAATTCCATGTAGTGTGTTCAAGCATGAAACCAACAGGAGTATCCGGAGAACAAATTAAACTGAGAGCTTTTCCCTTTTCATTATCAGATAATACAAAAGACTGGCTTTACTACCTACCATTTGGGACGATTACTACATGGAACAAAGTTAAAAGATTATTTTTGAAAAAATACTTTCCAGCATCTAGAGCCATCACGATTAGAAAGGAAATCTATGGCATACGACAGTTCACTGGAGAAATGCTTTACGAATACTAAGAGTGGTTCAAGAAACTTTGTGTTAGCTATCTACATTATCAGATAAGTGATCAATTATTAATTCAATATTTTTATGAAGTTCTATTGCCGATGGAAAGGAATATGATAGATGCAACATGTGGAGGAGCTTTGGTAGATAAGACACCTGAAGCTGCCAAAAACTTAATCTCAAATATGATTGCCAATTCCCAACAATTTGGTGCAAGGAATGACGCACCGGTCAAAAAGGTGAACGAGGTAAATTCTTCTTCCATTAAACAACAATTATCTGACCTTACCTCTCTTGTTAGACAGATAGCTATAGGGAATATGCAACATGTAAAAGTTTTTGGGTTATATTCGATGCCGGGACACTCAACTGATATGTGCCCAATACTTCAAGAAGGACCTATGGAACAAGCCAATGCAGTTGGTAATTTTCTAGGACCACCAAGGCAATATGATCCCTTCTCTAACATCTACATTCTAGGTTGGAGAGATCATCCAAACCTGAGCTATAGAGGAAATAGACTAGCAGAGGGGAAAATTTCTATCAAAATAGATAACCTACATTCCAACCAAAGAAACCTGCTCTTCAAAATTTAAACTCGTCTTCAGAAGAAATAGTGAAATCTCTTGCTCTTAATACCGAACAATTTCAACAAGAGGCGAAATTCAGCATTTAAAGTCTAGAGAGTCAGGTGAGTCAAATGGCAATTGCTGTGAGTCGTTTAGAAGCTCAGGTTAGAAGAAAATTACCATCACAAATCGTTATGAATCCAAATGAAAATGTGAATGCAATAACACTCTGAAGTGGTAAGGAACTTGGGGAATCAAAAAGGGTGAGCCTTGTCATACCAAATGAAGAAGAAATTGAGAAATAAATAGAAAAAGATGAAACAGCAGCTCTACCTGAAGTAACGTCCAAACCTCCAATTCTGTTTAAGACCAATCCTCCTTTTTCTAGCAGATTCATAAAATCCAAGAAATAGGACAAGGATAAGGAAATTTTAAATTTGTTTCATAAAGTAAAGGTAAATATACCCCTGTTGGATGCAATGAAATAGGTGCCCAGGTGTGCAAAATTTCTTAAAGAGTTTTTCACTAACAAAAGGAAGCTGAACAGTAATGAAATATTAAGTATGGAAGAGAATGTCTCAACAGTCCTCCAAAGAAAACTTCCTCACCATTCCCTGTAAATAGGTATTACCATAATTAAGAGAGCTATGCTAGCTTTAAGAGCATCTATTAATGTAATGCCAAAATCCATTTATGCTTCATTAAATTTAGGCCCCTTGAAAGAGACTGGTATTATTATCCAACTGGCTGATCATACTAAAGCATTCCATAAAGGGAAACTTGAGGATGTTCTCATGCAGTTAAATGAGTTAGTGTTTCTAGTTGATTTCTACATTCTGGATATGGAAGATGATGTCTCCCCTAATCCTACGCCTATCTTATCGGGAAGACCATTCATGAATACAACCCATACCATGATAGATGTCCATGACGGTACCCTCACAATGGAATTTGATGGTAAATTAATTCATTTTAATATTTTTGAAGAAATGGAACACCTTAATGTTTTCCTTGAACTTTTTGCCATAAATACTGTTGACTCCATAGTGCAGGAAGTGTTTGAATTAAATAATAAAAATGAACTGGAGGTTGCAATTACCATAGAATTACAGTTGAAGGAGAATGATGAGATAGAAATCAATGAATTAAGGGAGACAATGGCAGATTTAAATTCATTGAAATTAATTGTAGAAAATATAGAGTTTCTTTAATAAAGCTACTTGATTCTCATAAAAAATTATTACCCTCTGTTTTGCATCCTCCTACTGTTACAACCCATTATAGAGAATCAAACGTGATATCGGGGTCAACCCTTGTGGCACCCGAATACATCCAAGATCGCTACCACAATAATTACAAAATAAATCCCACAGTCTACAAATGTGATAACCACCATAATCAAGAAGCAATAATAATGTAGCGGAAGCATTAAATTTTGACGGATGCAATTAATGATATCATATCTCATGCTATGTATCATGTTATCCATTACAAACCATTATTCTTCTCAAAATACTACATATCTATATATACATAGCCAAATACAAAAGAGTAAATTTGTCACATTGTTCTTGACAGATCTCTTTATCTATCAACAAAAAGAATCAAATCACAATATCCATAATGTATCAGGGAAGGGAGAAAGTAAGGGGAGGGCTATGTCATGCATAGACGGAGTCACTGCAGGTGCAGCCCTTGCCATGCTCTCCACTGACATCATCAGTACCAGCAACCAAGCTAGCAAGAGGAGACTCCATAAAACCAGCAATAGAGAAGTTACCTGCAGAAGGATCTAAAAAGAAGTGTCGACACAATGGTGAGCTCACATCCCAGCTCAGTGAGAAATCTAGTATCACATGCATGCAACGTACAACATCAAATGATATGAAATGTAATTCATTTTATATTAGGTCTCAGGTTTGTGTTTCTACATACTGGGCAAAGGTAGAAGTTGAATACATGACCCAAGGCCATTAAATTACTTCTACAAGCAAACTCCCCCCCTTAAGGACACCCATCCTTATAAGGTTCGCAACCTCCCATCACAGACCCCACATACTCCAACTACCATACACCCATATGTCACTGACTCCCCCTAGGGTCACCCAACCTTTAGGAGTGCAAAGCTATGCTAGTATCTTTACCCCTACTAGAGGGGCATAGGAAAACAGGGAATGCCACCACCTATGTCTATTACATTCATTCATTTCACTTTGGCTATCAGCCAATAGAAGCCCCTCGATCACTACTCCCATGGATCACCATGCCCCCACTAGCATATCGACATAACCATCATGCTATCCACCAGTAGAGAACCCCGGCTCTACTCCCATGGATCACCATGTCTACTACTAGCGTATTTATATCCCAACGTAATCCATGTGCCTGTACTCCCATGACTCACATGAATTATCATACATGGTTGCAATCCAACATGACCCATGTACTTGTACTCCTATGCATCACACAAGCCATCATACATGGTTGCATACATTTATAAATAGAAACTATGCCCTAATGGTGAACCTCAACTCAACTCCCATGGATCACCTTGCTCCTGCTAGAGCTTAACATCAACAATGTGGCCCATGTATTGTGCTCCCACAAGCCCCATGTCCACCATACCCAAACAATCATACAAACATTCATAGTTGTTATAATGCAATGTACGCTGATACATAACAACAATGAAAAGCATACAATTAAATCCTAAGCATGTTACTAGTAAAATAAACATGTTATTTAGGATGCCCTACGTCTAAGGACTAGACCCCTCACATGATTGCACAAAGAGTGCAGCAGTACTATGAAGCTTAAAGAAAGCTTCCACAATTACTCTTGTTCAATATCTATTTAACATATAAGGATTCACTAGTTTGGTTTCATAGCTTTTAATCATCATGGACAAGCCTTACATTTCCATATACGAGTCCCAAGATAAATCGAGGACCAATGGTTGGTCTCTCTAATCAATCCTAGATAAATTAGTTTAAATAGACTGAACCGACGGATAGAACCTATAGAGCGTTCCTTCGGTACAATCAACCGGTTAATACTTAGAATATTTTCTAAGTGAACAGAATCTGAAGGATGAGTGGATGCTCGAACATCCGACTAGTCATTCGGTTCCTATACTATTATAAACACTGGGATTCCAGTAGCTTTTTTAGAGGCTCTGCTGGGTGGTCATTCATCCGATACTAACTCCGCTTAACATTAAGCCTAACGGAAGATCCGAATCTATTGGATCCACTAAGAACCGGTTGGATGGCTGAGAGGCCAATTCAGAGGATCATGCCATCCGTTCAAGAAAAGCGTACGAGAATCCGATAAGAGACTCTAACTAATTCACTGGTTATAAGCCAAGGCATTAACCTTGGTGGAGCCATGGTTTAGGCCAAGCGGATGAACGGACATGTCCGAACCAAGATCCATTCCCAAGCTTTGGAACTTGGTTTCTACTTTAATGCTTGCTAAATAGTTGGTAGGAATCATTATTCCACCCAAGTGTGACTCAAATGGAGTCATTTAAGCTCTTATTTAACTCCATCAGTGGAGTGGGTGAACAAATCTAGCATTCTAGGTTAAATGGTGACCTGCATTAGTGGAGATCATTTGTGGTGATCACCTACCATGGCCTCTTGGATTCATTTACCCAAGGGAGAAGGAAGGAAAACTTACCTTTAATAACCCCTTAAGGGAGTGGGTAAACCTAAACCTAGGTTTTCTAGGTCATTAATGGTGGTCGCCATTAATGGTGCTCAACCACCAAGCATTCTAACATTTAACATCAAGGAAGAAGGAGGAAGCTCATTGTACTTACCTCCGAAGGAAAAGCTAGGGTTTAAGTTCCTTGAGCTGCAAGCCTCTTCCACTTCCCTTCTTCTCTTCCACTCTCTTAAGCACCCACGGTCTTAGGAAAAGAGAAAAGAAGGTGTTGCCCTCCCTTTTATTGAAATCAGGGAGAGAGAAAGTGTCTGGCTCATGTTCAACCGACTGAACTCAATCGGGAGATCGTTCCTTTGGTACAATCCACCGGTTGGGCAAAAATACATCCTATGGACCATCTCTTTGGCCCAGATGCTTTGGGATGTGTATCCCCTTCATCTAAGGTCTACTAGGATACCTTGTACTACTAAATGCAAGTAGTGAAGACTCACCTAAGGTTTAGTTACCATCATCGGGTAAGCATCAGGTGCTGCAGTAGTCAATGTGCTGAGACCTGGCATGGAAGGAATCTAGGTTAGTAAGGGATTCCGGGTGTGGGTCTCACAATCTCCCTAATTTATATGAATTTTGCTCCTAAAATTAAGGCATACCTGAGTCTTCAAACAAATGTGGATATTTCTCCCACATTACATCTTCACTTTCCCAAGCAGCTTCTTCAGTTGCATAACTGCACCAATAAACCTTCACATAGGGAATAAATTGGTTCTGCAGTTGTTGTGCTTTTCTATCCAATATTGCCACCTGCTCTACGGTGCAGGATAGATCTTTGTCAATCTGAAGAACCTTCGGACTCAATATATAAGAGGGATCATGAACGTACTTCTTCAGAAGTGAAATGTGGAATACGACATGAACTTCAGATAGTGCAGGAGGCAAGGCTAACTGATATGACACCTTACCGCTTCTCCTTAAAATATCATATGGACCAATATATCTAGGACTCAACTTTCCTTTCTTGCCAAAGTGTCTAATACAGTGATGGGGTGACACTTTGAGGAAAACTTTTTCACCAACCTGAAATTCCAAGTCTTTACATCATCCATTAGCATAACTCTTCAGCCTACTTTGAGCTGCCTTGATTCTCTTCCTTATCAGATCCACTTTATCACAAGTATCTTGTATGATATCAGGACCCAGAATTCTGCGCTTTCCTACTTCATTTCAAAACAGTGGAGTTCTTCATCACGTACCATATAGTTCTCATATGGAGCAGCGCCAAGGGTAGCCTGATAGCTATTGTTGTAGGTGAACTCTATCAAAGACAAATACTTGTCCCAACTGCCCTTGAAATCCAAAGCCCAAACTAGAAGTATATCTTCCAAAATCTGTACTATGCGCTCAGATTATCCATCAGTTTCTGAATGAAACACAGTACTGAACTTTAGTTAAGTGCCCATAGCCTTCTGTAAATTGTCCCATAGCTTGGACGTGAATCTCGGATCTCTATCCGATACAATGCTCGCCAACATACCATGCAATCTCACTATGTAGTCAATATGTTGCTTGGCCAACCTGTCTATAGTGTATGTTGGACAAACAGCTATGAAACGAGCTACCTTTGTGAGACGATCCAAGATTTCCCAAATTGCATCTACATTGTATGGTGTCAAGGATAATCCTGTCACAAAATCCATGGTGATATGATCCCACTTTCACTCCAGGATTGATAATGGTTGAAGTAACCCAGCGGGTCTTTATCCATATGCCTTCACTTGTTGACAAGTAAGGCACTTGTATACAAAATCTGCCACATCAGCTTTCATACATCTCCACCAATAGGACTTTTTCAAATCCTGATAAATTTTAGTATTGCCAGGATGCACTGAAAAAGGAAAGGAATGAGCTTTAATCATGATGGTCTCCTTCAGTGACTAGGCAGATTTTACCATACATGCCCTTCTTTGTATCTTATCAATCCCATGCTATCCATAGAGAAGTTTGGGTCTTGCTTTCCTTTCTCAAGATCATGCCTGAGAGTCTTCAAATGTGCATCACTTTCACTAGCATCTTTGATCTCATTAAGAAGGGTAAACTGAATAGTCAATGTACCGAGCAGCACCACTCACCTCAACCCACTCCGACACAACATCATTAGTGGTAGAGGGTTCAAGCTCGAGAGGAGGTTCAAGAACCAATGTATGGGCCATACTATGCTCGCTTCACGCACTACTGGCTCAAGGGTTTCCCCATCTAATATGACTAACGACTTCCTACTGAAAGCATCAGCCACCACATTAGCCTTACCAGGGTGATACTTAATGATGCGATCATAATCCTTTAACAGCTCCAACTACCTTCACTGTCTCATGTTTAGTTCCTTTTGATTAAACAAATGGGTCAGACTCTTATGATCTAACATTATGCAAAAGGTCTCCCCAAATAGGTAATAATGCCATATCTTTAAGGCGAAGACAATTACTACAAGCTCCAAATCATGGGTGGAGTAATTCTTCTCATGCACATTTAATTGTCTCGAAGCATACGCCACAACATAGTCATCTTGCATGAGTACACATCCTAACCCATACTTTGAAGCATTTGTATAGACCATAAATTTACTCCCTTTTTCAGATGGAATGGTTAAAACTGGGGTAGAGACAACCTTTTGCTTGAGAGTCTAAAAACATTCCTCACATTTATCTGACCACTCAAACTTTACACCTTTCTTGGTCAATTTCGTTAATGTTATGGCTATATGGGAGAATCCCTCAATAAAATGGCCAATCCAAGGAAACTTTTGACCTCGATCATTGAAGTGGGTGTCTTCCAGTCCAGACTGCACTGACCATTCCAGGGTCCACTGCTAATCCTTCAACTGATATAATATGCCCCAAGAATACTACTTGTTTGAGACAAAAATCGCACTTCTTGAATTTGCAATATAACTTTTCCTATCTCAGTTTCTGTAGTGCCAAGCTGAGGTGCTCTACATGGGAGGTATCATTAGGTAAATAGATGAGGATGTCATTGATGAAAACGATGACAAACCTATCTAGGAACTCGTGGAATACCCAATTCATGAGCTCCATAAATGAGGCTGGAGCATTGGTTAATCCAAAGGACATCACCAAAAACTCGAAGTGGCTGTACCTTGTCCTGAATGCTGTCTTGGGCACATCACTCTCCTTAATCTTCAACTGGTGGTAGCATGCATGTAGGTCTATCTTTGAAAACACGCTTTCCCCCTGAAGTTGGTCAAACAAGTCATCAATTAGGGGCAAGGGATACCGGTTCTTGATTGTTAACTTGTTCAGATCCCAGTAATCAATGCATAAACAGATATTACCTTCCTTTTTCTTCACAAATAACACTAGTGATCCCCAAGGTGAGATACTGGGTCTGATGAAACCCTTATCCAGAAGCTCTTAAAGTTGTACCTTGAGTTCCTTTAATTCAATAGGAGCCAAATGGAATGGATCCTTAGAAGCAAGAGGTGCTCTTGGAACTAAGTCGATTACAAACTCTATTTCTTGAACTGGTCGTAGACCAGGTAGCTCTTCAGGGAATAGATTGGGGAATTCATTCTCCATTGGTATGTCTTCCAGTGTCGGCATGTCGGATTCGGTATCCAATACTCACACTAGATAACTTTCACACCCCTGAGGCTTGCAGTGCCGATAGAAACAGTTTGCGATGCTTTTTGATCTTGTCATCGGTGTAAATAAATGCTTATCTAGTGGTAGGCTGGAACAAAATCTGGCGCTTGGAACATGGCATGCTGTCCTGGTGTTTCGCCAACCAATCCATTCTCAAAATTACCTCAAAATCTTTCATCTCAATGTAGACGAGGTTAGCTTCCAATACTTTACACTCTATGACCACATCACACCGCCCACAATAATCTTCTAGATAGGATTTGGATCCCATGGGTGTATGTACTATCAGTGAACAAGTCATCTTCCGTGACAGCATTCCCAACTTAAAGGCGAATGCAACGGAAACGAATGAATGTGTAGCCCCAGAATCAAATAATACATGTGCAGGTATGCCAGATATAGAAATAATACCTACACATACACATATGAATTATTACATGTCATGCAAGATGATGCTTCTCTTTAAAATTTAAAATACCTGTGACGACTCCGGGTAAGCCTTTTACATCGTCGACAAATAGGGCAAAGACCTTGCCTTGTCCTGGTAGTGGTGCCTTCTTCGATTCTGGGCACACCCTTGCAAAATGGCCCAACTTTCCCACAGTTAAAAGAAGTACCAAAGGATATAGATGAGGCACTTGAGGTTGCAAACCTTGGCTGAGTTGTCTTGGGTGCAAAGGCTACAGGTTTACTTTGAGTGGAGGCTGGATTGCTATATGTGGGCCTCACTATGGATGGAGCAGAAGAAGCTATCATAGAAGAACTGGGGTAGTAAGCACGAAACTGCTTGTTGGGGTGGTTGTCAGTGATGCTCGTAGGTCTTTTTTGACATTGGTTATTTTGACAGTAACCATCCTTAACACTCTTTGCCGCTTATATGGCATCACTATACTCCGTCAGTCTCATGGACTCTACTATCACTTTGATATCTCCCCTTGAACCTTGTACAAAGAGCCTCAGTTTGGGCTCTTCATCCCTCATGGACATGGGGGAGAAATAGAAGAGTTCCTCAAACTTCTGCTGCCATGCCTCAATAGTAGTACTCCCCTGAGTGTGATTGAGGTACTCAATCTCCTTTTGATCTTTAAAGTTTTGGGGAAAGAAGTTCTTATAAAATGCCTCCTTAAAGATCTGCCTGGTGATATCTCCATGGCACTGCATCAAGGTTGGTTGGATGCCCTTTCACCAATCATATGGCACCACTTCCAGTTGAAAGGTTGCACATAACAACTTTTGTGCCTCTATGCACATTAGGGTCTCCAAAGTCTTCTCTATAGCTTCGATCGAAATAACCTGCTGCATCGGATTGGTATCAATCCTAGTAAACTTCAGCGAATGCTTACACTGAAAATTGTTCTTTACTTTTGCTGCATTTAGTTGAGGCTATAGATGAATGCTTGCCATTGCAGGGTGTTGTAAGGACAATGAAAAAATCGATGATCCTCCTCAGGATGAAATGTATATCCGTATCGATGAAGATCAATTATTCTATTCTATTGGAGTTGCCACCTAGATTAAGGTCTAGGACCTCTAAAAATGTAACCTCACCCTAAGGTAAGACTTCTATTGACTCGTGACCCAATGTATCAGTTCTTTGGTCTGCAAAGAGATCTGGTAAGTATTCAGATGGGAAGGTGTTAGGCACCCAAACCGCCCGATCAATATCGGCCTCCTAAACATTCCTTAAATTCTAATTTTGACTGTGCTTGGTCAACTGGATGACTAGGGTTCAATGGGGGATGTCCAATACCAAATTGCTAAGTTATTCTAACCTAGGGTTCAGTCAATCATGTTTTAAAGTAAATAAACAAGCAAATGTAATGTACAATATTATACAGTGAACCGGACCAAAGATGGTTCGATCTTGGACTGAATCTGAGACGTGTAAGACATCTCAAACTGCCTACGTATTCCAATCCTGGAAATCAAGTCCAAAAACGTAGTTCGAAAAGGGTTTTGTGATTAAAGATTATGGAAGTGATTTATGCATGTGCTTTAATTAGATTCTTTGCTCAAGTTGAAGTTTATGCTGAATGGATGGTTGATGGGTGGCTTTGTACCGTATTTAGGATTCCCAAATTACCTACTTATTCTAGGGTGTGCCCTAGAAATCAGGTACAACGTAGTTTGAAATGATTGTGAGAGTCAGATTTGGAATGTGTACCAAATTCCTTCCATTTTTGTCGATAGGATCTAGGGATGAGGCCTAAATTCTTATCATTTTTATTTGGGATGTGTACAAAATTCTTTCTATTTTTGTCAATAGGTTCTAGGGATGAGACCTAAATTCCTACCATTTTTATTTGAGATGTGTACCGAATTCTTTCTATTTTTGTTAATAGAATCTAGGGATGAGACCTAAATTCCTACCATTTTATTTGGGATGTATACCAAATTCTTTCTATTTTTGTTAATAGGATCTAGGGATGAGACCTAAATTCCTACCATTACTAAATTCTTTTCATTTTTAAGGTTTTCTACCCTAATACTATCTTCTTTCCATTTTTAGGGTTTTCTACCCTAATTGCTTTTTTCTTTTCATTTTTAGGGTTTTCTACCCTAATTGCTATTTACTTTCCATTTAGGGTTTTCTACCCTAATTGTTGTATTCTTTCCATTTTAGGGTGTATCTTGCCCTAATTGGTCATTCCATTTTAGGGTTTATTTTGCCCTAATTTTTGTACTCAATAATAGCGTTGTAAACAATCCAACATAGCAATGTGAGCTTAAATATAGCAGTGTAAGCATCCAAATATAGCATGTTAGAAATATATCCAAATTTAGCAACAAATCAGTCAAAGATGGTAAGTGAGCATGTGAATCAATACAAACATGGTAATTGTGCATTCCAAAAATAGAAGCATCCAAAGACAACATGTAAAAACATTCCAAGTATGGCATGTGAGAGTGTAAGCATCAAATATGGCAATTATGTGGTATCCAAACATGTCAGTGAGCATCTAAAAACACTCATGATGAAAAATTCAACGGTATAAATCACTCTTGATGGTAATCTAACCGTTCAAATTCAATAAAACCACTCACAATAAAGATCCAACGGTTTAAATGGCTTAAAAACACATATGATCAAGATCCTATGGTAAAACTCATTCAAAATCACATATGATCAAGATCCAATGGTTAAAATCAGTTAAAATCACAATCTACCCGTTCAAAATCAAATTTGACATCCAATGGTCTATATTCAAATTACCTTAAATTTCAAGCCAATGTGATCAATTTCATCACATAAGAATTTTCAGTCATCACATAAATTCCAATTGATGGCCATGATTTGTCACCATATAATTAATCATCCAATAAATCAAATTTAATTAAAATCACATCCATATGATCAAATAAATATAGATTAAAGGATCAACTTCAATAGGGCGTGATAATGGTTCGGGCCAGATTTGGGAGAGTAGGAATGGTTTGCGAGATGTGCATGTGGAGGTATTCGGTGGGTTTGCTGGCTCTGTGGGAGATGCTAGGACAGGTGATAGTAATGTGTAGATTGGTGTCATGGTTGGGGTTTGTTTTGGGAATTGATAGGGTAAGTAGGTAAGGACGGTTTGGGTTTGTGCAAGCAGGTGGCTTAAGGCTGGACAAATGATAGGATGTTATCGGTGAACAGGTTGCATGCATGAAGGTGGTTTGCATGGTGCATGAGGGGTTGATAGGTAGATGGTATTCGGCTGGTTGGGTTTTGTGTGGGAAAGATAGGTTACAACAAGGATGAAGGAATGAAGGGATGAAGGCGATGGTAATATGCCGGTGGTCAGTGAGAGTAGGATTTCAAGGAAAAAGATAATAATCGTAGGTAAGAACACTTACCTGTTCTGCTTCCTCCTCTTTAGTCTTCCTCCTTTTTCCTCTGCTTTTGGAACTCAGTCGCTCCAGCTCTTCTCCATTCGTATCACTTTCTTCTTCTTCTTCTTCATCTTCACCTCTGGTCTGTCCCTTTTTCTCTCCTTTTCTCTCCCCTCTTCTCGATCTTCTTCCCTCTTCTTTTATTTTATTTTTTTTCTTCTCCTTTCTCCCTCCATTCCCTCTCTCCGGTTTTCTTTTCTCCAAGACTGACCAGACCCCCTCTTTCTCTCCCTCTCTCTCTTTATCTCGATTTTCTCCTCTTCTCCTCGATTCTTTCTTTTTTGTTTCTTTATTCTTTTTTATTTTCCTTCCACCGCTCTCTCTCTCTCTTCTCCCGATCTTCTCCTCTTCTCCTCGATTCCTTCTTTTTCTATTTTTTATTCTTTTTTTATCTTCCTTCCACCGCACTCTCTCTCTCTCTCTCTTTTCTCCCGATCTTCTCCTTTTCTCCTCGATTCTTTCATTTTCTATTTTTTTATTCCCTTTTTTTATCTTCCTTCCACCACTCTCTCTCTCTCTCTCTCTCTCTCTCTTCTCTTCTCCCGATCTTTCTCCTCTTCTCCTCGATTCTTTTTTTTTCTGTTTTTTTATTCCTCCGCTCTCTCTTTCTCTCCCTTCTCTTCTCCCGATATTCCTCTTCTCCTTGATTCCTTCCCTTTTTTTCTGTTTTTCTTTCTTTTTTTGTCTTATATTTTTTTTTATCTTCCTTCTCCACCTATCTGCCCCTCCTCTTTTTTCCTTCTTCAACTTATTCGATTTTTTCCTTCTTTGACAATCTCATCGAATCCCTTTTATTCGGATCCTTTTTGCCTCTTTTTTTTTATATATAAAACATATATATAAATATATAATTTATTAATATATTAATATATATGATATAATATACATATAGGACATATGCATATATTATATGATATATTATAATATATTATATATTATATAATAATATATAAATGAAATACATGCATATGTACTGACATGAATTGGTCCGGATTGATAGGGATTGATTGGATTGGGCCAAGACTGGCTTGGGTTGAGCTGAGTTGACTGGATTGACTGGGTTGGGCCAAGACTAACATGGATTGAGCTGAGTTGACTGGATTCACTGAAATTCACTGGATTTCTCTCTCTATCATTTCATGGGCCATTTCTACTGTTATTTCGCATAGAATTTTTTGATAGCCTCTATTCCAAATTTTCTACGTTCACTTTGTAGAACACTAAAAATGAGAAATATAAGAGCTTGAATCACCTCATTTGGAAATAAAATGGTCAACTTATGAATTTTTGAAGTTTAAGCAGACCAATTATCGATAATTTAGCTGACCATTCCGCATGGGATCCTTCGGAGACTTCTATCGAAAATCCTTTATGTCCACTTTGTAGAGTACTAAAAATGGAACATAATGAAATTGAAATTACCTGATTTGGATATGAAATGATCAAAATATGAATTTTCGAAGATTAAATGACCATTTCCATGTATAATTTTGCATGGGACCCTCCGGAGACTTCTACCTGAGATTTTTTACGTCCACTTTGTAGGACATCACAAATGAAGAATAATGACTTTGGAATCATCTGAATCCGACGTAGACGGAAAAGATATGAAGCTTTGAAGTTCTAACGATAACTTTGCATGCATGCTTGCATGGGGCCCACTGGTGACTTCTATCGAAAATCCTTTACGCCCACTTTGAAGAGGACTAAAAATAAGAAATAATGGTACTTAAACCATATGATTCAGATGTCGGATGATCAAGATATGATGATTTAAAATTCAAACAATCCAACTTACGATAATTTACATGAAAGCCCCTGGGATTATTTATGATAATTTCAGAAACCTCCCTTGTACGTATCATTTGACCAAAATGATCATATCTTCTTCATTTGATATCAGAATTGAGCAATTCTGGTCTCATTTTGAAGATAATTTTATGACCTAGGCATCCATGCAAAATTATAACCCGTGACCTTGTTGTGGGACCCATTGAAAACTTCCTCAAATTCACAGACCCATTGAAAACTTCTTAAAATTCACAGTAAAAAATCCAAACTTTCAATCACCTTTCTTCCTTTTGTTCTCCACACACCAGCAGGACTTTGTTTAGCTGGGATGGAAAAAAATGGGGTGCTTACAGATGCCCCTCTTAGGTCGAGATTGTGGGCAATTGAGGCCGAAGACAAAAGTGGCCAATTTTGTATTATTCTGCACTTGATCTGGATTCTACCATTGCTCCCTTCAACTGATGCTGTAACTACTCTCCTTTTTTTTTTCTTTTCTTTTCTTTTTTTTTTCACACTGTACAACAAACAACTGTAGATGTCAAGCTCCTTGAGTAGCGACCTCATCAGGTCTATGACTTTGGCTCAAGATCGCTCATGATGTAACTGTAACTGTCAAGCTTCTTGAGTAGTGACCTCATCAGGTCTGTGACTTTGGCTCAAGACCGCTCATGATGAATCAGAATCGTCAAGCTTCTTGAGTAGTGACCTCATCAGGTCTGTGACTTTGGCTCAAGACCGCTCATGATGTAACTGTAACTATCAAGCTTCTTGAGTAGCGACCTCATCAGGTCTGTGACTTTAGCTCAAGATCGCTTATGATGTAACTGTAACTGTCAAGCTTCTTGAGTAGCGACCTTATCAGGTCTGTGACTTTGGCTCAAGACCGCTTATGATGTAACTGTAACTGTCAAGCTTCTTGAGTAGCGTCCTTATCAAGTTTGTGACTTTGGCTCAAGACCGCTTATGATGTAACTGTAACTGTCGAGCTTCTTGATTTGTAACCTCTGAATGTATAGCCTTTGGCTGTGTAGCCTTTGGATGTATAGCCTCTGGATGTGTAGCCTTTGGTTGTGTAGCCTTTGGTTGTGTAGCCTTTGGCTGTGTAGCCTTTGGATGTGTAGCCTTTGGATTTATAGCCTTTGGATGTATAGCCTCTGGATGTATAGCCTCTGGATCAAATTTGGGGTGTCCCAAATTGCCTACGTATCCTTTGGGAATTCTATCCCTCCAGAATCAGGTTCCACGTAGTTCGGGTAAGGTCTTTCTCTCTCTTTCCATGATCTTTCTTTCTTTCTTTTCTTTGCTTACATCTTGTTCTCTTTTCCATTCTTATTCTTTCTCTTTTGGGTTCTTTGATCATCATACTCTCTATGTACTTTCATCTTTCTTTCTTTTCTTTGCTTGCATCTTGTTCTTTTTTCCATTATTATTCTGTTTTCATTCATTTTTCTTTCTTCTCTATACTTTCACCTTTCTTTTCTTTTCTCTTTTTTTTTCATTTATCTTTTCCTTTTCTTGTTCTTTTCAATTCCTTTTTTCATCTTTCTTCATTCCCAAAATGGGTTGAACTTTCCATAAATATTGAGGTAGCCACAATGGGGCTCATCATCTGCACTTTGATCACTAGCATTGCTCGGAATCCAAGAAGAACTAGAGATCATGATTTGATTGATTTTCCTTGACTTGACTTAATGAAGACTAAGAGAAACATGTTTCTTTTCTTTAAAAGGCCATCTTGATATGTTCTGCATTCCTGCCAAATTTATATGGGTTTCACTTTGATCAAAGGGCAATCAGGTCTTTTTAATGAGGGGCAAATGATGACAATGACTCAATTTTATTTAATTTTTTTTTAAATTTGTATGGGTCATCTTTCTCTTACATTCAAATAAACTTAGCTAGAGTTTCAAACAGGGGGCTTAACTAAACTCATGATGTTTGGATAAATGGGTGATTTTGCCCCAGTGTCTAAGTTCAAGTCTGCACACATTGATAGGCAGGTGACTTTTGAGTCATCACTAGAAATAACCTTAAGGAGATGCAACCCTACACTAATCTTTAGAAAAAACGTCAAAAAATGCTTTCTCCTCTTGGTATCATTTAGATAGAGAATAAGTTTCAACAAGCTATGCTCAAATGCTGAATCGGTTATAACCACATTTGGGCCCAAATCCTTTAAGTCTATATACAAGTATGACGACGAAGGTCCAGATGGATAGATAAGAAACTGTCCAATGGGGAGAGTGTTTAGTTGTTTATGTAGAATGCCTTGATCTCCACTAGGCGATGCCATTTTATTGGCTAAAAACAAAAGACTATGGAATTCTTGGACGCCGTCAAAATGATGAACAATAGATAGATATTCTAGTCAGATTTATTGAACAATATTTATGCATAACAAGATGACATGTTCACAAGAAACGATACCATAAAATTTTGTGACATTTGAAGTAAGGGCATGTAATGTAGACTCTGTGGAAGACCGTCAGATTGATGGATGGGAGAGAGAGTCTTTAGCCGAAAAGAAAAATCCTCTGATGACAACAAAGTGATGAGACCACCCCCTGTATGGGCGAGATGTAGTGACCAATATCAAAAATCCAGCTCAAAACACAACGTAAATCACAACAAATGATCAGCTCTCCAATCAGGTTCTAAGAAATGGTGTCTATATGTCATTGTACGAGAACCAATTGTCTTATTACTCTATAACTGAACTCATCCATCAGCAAGGCTCCAAAGGAGTTGCCCCATGTATATGCCTTGTAATCGAACTCACTCATCATTAGTGTTTTTAAGTAGTTGCTCCATGTCTATGCACCATAGTTGAACTTGTCCACCATCATGGTTCCAATGTAGTATTCTAACCAACCTCATTATTTTGTATAGCTCTTTCTTTTTTTCTTTTTTCTTTCTCTTTTTTTTTCTTTTTCATTCATTCATTCTTTCTTTCTTTCCTTTCTCTCTTTTTTTTTTTTTGAGCTCATCTTTGACTTTAAGGTTGATCTGTAGTATGTTTTATGTCTGTAGACTTCATGCACTTGTAGAAGACTTGATCACTTGGATTGATGTAAACTTGATAATGCCTTGTGTGTAAACCCATTCTTGTAAAACTAAATGAACCACCTATATGAATCTATAAATGTTCTCTACTTTCAAGGAATATCCCAAAAAATGTAAATTTCCCAAATGGGATGACATTTTGATGTACCAACTTGTATCTTTGAGAATGCTTGCATGACTTTAACGTAATCATCTTTAACTTTCATGTGTGTGTTGAGCTTTCATTTCTCTAAAGGCTGATGGAGTAGATGTTCAGGTTGTGGCTCATCATCTCAATTGTCATCAGAGTCAGAATTGACAGTGAACATCAGAAGAGGAAGAAGTATCAAACTGGGAATGAATGGATTGGAAGCAGTAAAAGCACTACACTTAATGTCTCAAATGAGATGATTATTGTTCATTTTTTTAGAGCATTTTAGACTGGACCGTCTATAGATACATCGAACTTAAGCCCAGACATAGATGACCTATCAGATACCAATGGTAGCCAGTTTGGACAAGTAATTCATCGAGTTACCCCAATTGGATACGACATCATTGACGCCAACTTTTGATTGGTTATAGGACCGAATCTCCATTCAGACTTTCCTAGTAAGGCTCATTACGCCTATCTATCGACATGTGTTTGACCCTTTCCATCTTGATCTAAACCTCTCTTGAGTCTATTACCATTTTGATTTATGCCCCAGTTCGGGTTTGACATTCACCTGGCTAATGCCTCAATTTGGGTTAAATGTATTCCAATCTTATGTTCCAGTTTGGATGTCATGAAACTCTGACCTATACCCCAGTTGGTCCATCGCCTTTTTGGTTTGCCCCATTTTGAATCCATTAGCATTTTAATTATGCCCCAGTTTAGAGTGCACTGATATTTTTGTTGTGCCCCAATTTAGGGTACATTGACATTTTGGTTGATCCCTAGTTTAGGGTGCACATGAAGTTCATTTTCAGGCTACCTTAATTTTAGGACACAATTGACCACATGGTCTTCCTTTTCATCCTGGATTTTGGGAGGTGGGTGGGATATTCTTGAAGGTTCGAGGGCTACTCCTTTGAGTTTGGGTTACCTTGGGTGATGAAAGTAATTAGGGAGTTAGAAACCAACTCCTTCAGTCAAAGTGGCTCAATTGCCAAGGGTGAACAAAATGCTTTCCAATCTCAGTTTTTTCCTTTTAAATTTGGCAGGTATGCTAGTATGGGAAAGAAACATGTAATCTCTTAGAATCTATGATTCAGCTTTTTAACCTCTTGGATTCCTCAACTTCGATCTTGGAATTTTAATTCCGCTCTGAAATATTTGGGCTCTCAATATATTGTCTTCCAGCCATTCCAACACTTTGAGGTACAAAAGTCCTCCTTGTGAACATGAACCAAGACCTAAACCGGTGATGATAAGACCTTCCTATGAGTGGATGTAATAAGAGTGGATGCTTTGTCTACTCACTTAGGTGTTCTCTTAAGTCTAGACAATCCTATTCTCCCTAGTTCAAACTTTTTTTTTTTTGATTTTTTTTTGGGTTTTTTTTTCTTTCTATAAACAATGAACGAAGATTAAGACTCGGAAGTGACTGGAGATGAGAATAGTACACATACACATACAAGCTGACTCGACCAAACAAAGTTAGCTCCTTCATAAAAACCGATCATTAGACATCATCTGTAACAATTTATTTGTATTCGAATAACCCCATGATTGGTCTTGGGGCCTCAAGATTCCGAATGGATCATTGTAGCACCAAGGTTTGACCATGTGGTTCATCAAATTTCAAGAAATTAAAACGGATATGCTTATTTATAGTTTTCATGAAGAATGACAAAAGCGGTTCATGATTGAACAAACCGATAAATTTTGACTTGATCACAGTATCTAGGTTGTGAATGGGATTTTCTGATCGTTTTTGGAGATTGATGTATCAATATTGAACGGTCAACACAATGAGCTTTGTACGATGGAGGGCGTGTACAGACCGTCCATACTAATGTGTATGCAGATATACATAACCCTCACGCTCCCAACGAGTTAGAGACAAAAATACTCAAGTGTGGATCCAAACATGTTAACAAGTCAAGGATAAAAATGGACAGAACTTCTACGTCTCGGATGTAAATATTATGAGTGAGTAGACTTTACCATGTTGGTTCAAAGATGGACCAAAAATAACATACATGTGGCTCAAACTGGGTTAGGATAGAAAAGGCCACCTTGACGAGGACGGGGTAACCTATCACCGCATGCACGATGAATAATGGGCCCCCAATCCCTTTATATACTATGATGCAAGAATCAAACGACGTGGAGTAGCATAACATATTCCCAGGCGGACCCGAGAAACGCTGGTCAGAGGCTGCACGCCGATCGTAATCTTACAAAGTACAGGCCAAGGTTGTGTGTTTCACCTAGCAGGCTGCCCCACATGCATGGGACCCGGTTCGGCTACTCGCACGAATGTGTGACTGAACCCATACCCCCCAAAGCAATATGTACAAACAATAAATATAGTACCCTAGATCTAGCAGCAAATGTCAAGCAAATCAATATAAGGAAAGTATCCTAGGAGTCGGAATATTATTCCCCAGCGGAGTCGCCACTGTGAGGACAATGAGAAACGATGATCCTCCTCGGGATGAATGTATATCATGTATCGATGAAGATCAATTTGTTCTATTCTGTTAGAGTCGCCACCTAGATTAAGGTCTTGGACCTCTAAAAATGTAGCCTCACCCTAAGGTAAGACTTTTATTGACTCGTGACCCAATGTATCAGTTCTTTGGTCTGCAAGAGATCGGGTAAGTATTCAGGGTACTGTTATGGGAAGGTGTTAGGCACATAAACACCCGATCAATATCGGTGTAAGATCCGTATCGAACTAACCGGTCTTACCACCTTGTACCAGGTCTACCTATCATGGTTGAGCCAAATGGACCAAGTGCGTGAAAAAAATATCGAGACCAGGTATCAAATTGACCCAAAAATAGTAAAATAAGGAGCAGGGTCGCATACCAAAATAGGCAGGGTCGGACCCCCTCATTAGGGAGTTAGTCCCCTGAAATTATGACCTAGGGTCAGATAATTTAGACCTGAGGGTCGACGGGATATCCGACCCCCTCATCGACCCCCTCATTGTCGACAGAAACCGTAAATAGGAAACTTTCCAAATTTCAAGAGGATTCTTTCCTAATCTCAATGGTACTTATTTTGGGAGGTTCTCTTCTATAAATAGGATGTCCCTTAGCCTCTTTCACTCCTTTTGAAACCCTAATTGAAAGTGAGAGAAAGAGGAGAGAAGGAGAAGATAAGGAAAGTTGGAGAAGAAGACTAAAGAGAAGAATTTAGAAAAACCTCTGAATCTCAGTAAACCATAGGATTAAGACCTTAGAATAATTCATGAAGAGGGTATGGTCTAAGAGAAACCCAAATCATCCATCTACGGGAGGATTTCAATGAAATACATGGAAGAAATCATGGTAGGCAAAGTAAGGAAGAAACCTAGAGTTTTAAGCCATCGAACAAGCATAGAATGGATTGTGGAAGTAAGCCATAGGACCCAAACATGAAAGAATGGACTGTAGGATGAAAAGGTCGACTCAAACCACGGGGGTCGCACGTGGGGTCGATTGGGAATCGACCCTACCAGACCACATGATCGATCCCTAGCATTCCGGAAGTCCAGGGATGTGGTGGTCGCACCCAGGGTCGATGGAACATCCGACCCTAGCATCGACCCTACACGCTGAGGTCACAGAAAACTGCTACCCTAACTGCGACCCGTCCTGCGACCCTCGCTTAACAGCAAGCCCAAAATTGTCGAAATGAATTTTAATTAAAATCTATCGACTTGTTAGGTTTTTCTATTGATATAAAAGTGATTCTTAAAGCTTGAAAGATGATCTACACTCAAGCAAAGGTGAGGGAATAAGACCTAAACTAATTGGCTAATAATAAACTATTTTTACTTTCTTGAGTCCAATGCCATGATTGATTCTATGCGTGTATGCTTGTAATGTCCATTCAATATGTCATCCAATATTTCTGCTATTAATTTTCATGCATATTTAATTCTATTTTATTTATAACATGATGATGATGATGATGATGCTAGGAATATGCAAGTGAATGTATGTGTGTGGTTAGTGTGCTTGATGCGAGTGGAGCATCAGGGGGAGGACGTGACATTGTGGTTCAGCCTGGTCACTAGACTCTAGCACTATCTCTACTCAAGTCTTGTCCACTGACATCATCGTATTGCCATTACCTTAGCAGAAGTATTACATCGTAGGGTATCAGGGGAGGTGGTCCCGGACCGTGTAGTCTTCGACTCTGCCGGGGGGCCTTAGCTCTATCTCTATGGACGTATTGAGGGATGCTGGGGTGAGGCCTTGGGTACACTGTTTGACATTGGGATTGGTTAGTTGCGAGCCCAGTTTGCAAGCCCTCGCCCGGCCGGGGCTTATGTGTTCGTATGGGTAGAGTATGAGGGGAAGTGTGATGCGGTATGGTCGTTAGCACTTTATCTCTATCTCTATTCCATAGTGGGTGCATGTGGGACGACAATAAAGCGTTAACCTTTGGGCGGCTTCACACGGTCATGTATAGAGGTGAGGCGGCCACCGAACCTTTCTATAGCACATTGCAAACTTATATACCAACCTACGATATGAATTGAATGCATGCATATGTTTGTTGCATTGTTTTGTTTGCTCATCGTGCTGTGATGGGTGCTCACCCTTTCGACGTCGAATATTTTTAGTTGTTGATCAGGTACCACTGTGGAAGATTATATGAATGCTTCTGTCTACGGGCACGTGGCTGCAATGGAGGCTGAAGATATAGTGGAGATGCATGACTCCTCATGCGAGTGCAACTCATGCGTTTTCGATTAGACTTTTATTTTGAACTATTAAGGTAATGTAATTGTTATTTATTTACTTATGTCTCGGTTGATACAACATAATTTGATATTTTATTTATGATTATCACAGTTAGATTCCTCAGTTAATTTAATATTAAGACTTCCGCTATTGTGTATTTATTTTTATTTTATTTATGGATGTGTATGGTTTAATTTAAAAGGACCTGACCTATTAGAGATCCTGGTTGAACCATTGGTTTATTAGCGATTCATCACACCGTACTGAATAGTGCTGAATTGGGGTGTAAAAATTGAAAGAGAATAATACATCTATTAAATGAGAAACAAATTTATATACACTCGAAGGAAGAACAAACGTATATATACAAATCTATAGCAGAGTATTGTGCACAACTTGGATAGTTACTCTGAAGTACAAAAGAAAAATAGAAAGAAAATACATCAGGAAGCTGGAGATGATGGGGGGAGGCGGTGCCTCACAGTCTCTATCATAATCCTCAGCATAGACTCTAGTCAACCAAGCTATTTGGGTCTGGGTCGTCTGAAGACTAGCTGTGAGATCAGCCACCCACTGATTAGTTACACACTGAGCATCCATAAGCTCTCCCACCGTCAGATCCGACATGCGCTGAGCATCTAGAAGCTCTCCCATCCTCAGATCAGACATGTGCTGAGCCTCTCTAATCTCATGCAGTATCCCCATCATGTCACCAGAAGGTGGGTGTGACCAGGTTGCAAAAAAATGACCAGTTGCATAAGAAGGACCAGCTCCGTAGTATTGTAGGTGATGGAGGAGGTATGGAATCCACATCCATGTAAAAGCGATCATCATCACCCCTATGAACCCTTGCTCTCCGCGGCTATTCTTCGTTGCCTCGGCGTCGACCATCTCCACTCTAGTACACGGACGCTCTTGAGCATTCCTCTCATCGTCGCTGCCGAAGCATCCGCATGATCATCTTACGGATGGCCTCCCAATCCGGAGGTGATGAGAAGGATTTCTCTGAATCCTCTCTTATCCATCAAGCCAACACCCAACGGGTAAGCGATGTAGTGATCATGTCCATAAGGCGGGTTGCAACATGGTGGGGCAATGTGGCACCGATCATCGTCCGCATAATGATATAAGGGAGGCAAACAAGCTGCCGGGTGCAGATACGAGTACAACAAGAATTGGGTCAATCGGGAGATCCTCTCGTAGTGCCCACTCGTGAGGAATTATCGAGGTTGTCCTGAATGATCTTACAGTACACCCGTGGCTGCGGACGTAGGTAGATTGCTTTCATCTCCCAACGATCCTCTCGATGAGTGACGGTCTATCTTAGCCCTCATCTCCAATGAAAGAACCGGGACTCTTTGGGGAGCATAGAACACCAAGGGGCCATCGTATGAAATTCAAAGAGATCCGCTAGGCGCCGATAATCAAAGGAAACCTTGACTCCCTTGGCGTAGCTAGTGATCCCTAAAGCTCTCTACCCCCTCTCGGTATCATTGTAATCCCCCACCACTTGGTGATTACAATAAAACTTTCACCAAATTTGGACAAGTACGGGCATCATGGGTGATCACGGGAAGCCAGCCCATATCACCAAAGCTCTCTCCGCATCAAACAAGGCCGGGCTAGCAAAGTCCACCCGACGACCTCCTACACTACCTTCCTACGGCGTAAGCTTGAGCATCTGTGCCTCGCCTCATTAGAATGGACGGACTGGGTCATGAACCACAGGTACTTTAGTACGAGCCATACTATCTACAAAAATAAAGAAAAACAGAGATACTGGCTTAGTAAAGATGAAAAATCCAAAATTTCGATATTATTACGACATAAATTGGTTAAAAGCCTCACTTTTCACCCATACACGTGGGCAAGCGGACTTATATAGATTCTAAACGATCCTGTAAGACTCATAAAGTTGGAAATTTTATCTAAAGAGATTAAATTTGAAGAAATTTCAAGAAATTCAAAAATCTCGACAAATTAGGGTAAAAATGGGAAATTTTAAGTTTCTCAATAACCAACCGATGAAACTCAAATATTTTTGAGGGCTTTCGTCCATTGAGTCAGCAACAACAAAAGCCCCCAATAAAAATCAAATTTTTATGGTTGGAAAAAGTTTAATTTGAAGAAAGCGATATAAGCGAGGCAAAAACCTAGTTAAGAAATCCTAAAAACATGAAACCGTAGAGAACATACACTTAGAGGAGGAGTAGACGTTGAAAGAGAAGCAAAAATCACCAATGGGTCGGGTTGTCTTTGGCAACTCCGGAGGAGCAGCGGCCAGGAGTCGGAAGGAGGGAGAAAGAATAGAAATGGATTCAAAATCGGGATTAAAGACCTGATTTTTATCTAGGTCGGAGAGTCGACCAAAACATCCGACCCTCCCTCCGGCCCCCCTCATCGACCCTAGCCTCTCGGTGATCGACAGAGACTAGGGGATGATCCCGGGGGTCGGACATCCATCGACCTCCCCCCTCCACCGACCCTCGGCTCTCGATAAGTATCGGTGATTCTCGGGGTCACATACCTAGATCCATCGAGACCCCACCATCGACCTGCGATGGAAATACAATATTTTTGACGAAATGATTTGAAATTTTGAAAAGCTATCATTGATTAAGTAAGATTTAAATAACAAAAAGATATGAAGTATATAATGATTGCCTCACGTATTCTGAGATTTGGAGCATCTGCCACTACCCGAGAGGTAAGAATGTGTGGCTGGATGCAGATGACGGGACAAAAGCGTAACTCCATTCCACCACCTGCTGTGGAGGAGGAGCAGCCATATACCTGAGAGCACGAGAAGGGAATCCCAAACACGGCACCGCACATAGTTAATAGCGAGAGAAAAAAATCCTACAAAATCTACCCGACTCCTGCCCCGGACGCTCTTTGTAGTAATGAATTTGGCACATGGCTGTAGCAAATACCCGCGGTACGAAAAACTACTATGCGAAACGCCACCAAACGCGTAGCTAGCTTTTCCGGCTGCACAAAAGCGACACCGATGCGGCGGGACGAGGCAAAGCCGCGATGCCGGGAAGTAACTTGCGGTACCGTTGCACCTCGAGAGCTCCCATCATGCGGAGGCTCAGGAAGTACAAAACCACGAAGTAGCTCAGAAGTGGATATTAATACCAACCCTTTATGTATGGGCCTTATGTCCCTCATC
>CM053276.1:44663149-44783983 GCA_028583415.1 Protea cynaroides | reverse complement strand
GCTTGTCCAATCGTCAACTCCAGTTCAGGTTCCAATTCATGTTGGAACTAAGAAAGGTTCCATTCATATGAATTTAATTAGCCTCTAGGCCTGTTCAACCATTACCTCTGGTCCATGTTCCATTTCATGAAGGAATCAAAGAGTTTTAGTCATTTCAACTCAATCAATCCACCATCTCTAGCAATTAGAGTCCAACCCATGGTTGTCATCCTTGGCCTCTATCAATCAGCGCCTAATTCAAGCAATCATTGCCTCTAGCAATTAGAGCCCAGTCCATGACTATCAATCTTTATCTCTATCAATCAGAGATCAATTCAAAGTTAATCTTGATCTCTATCAATCAGAGATCAATTCAAAATCAATCTTGATCTCTATCAATCAGAAACCAATTCAAAGTCAATCTTGATCTCTATCAATCAGAGACTAATTCAAAGTTAATCTTGATCTCTATCAATCAGAGACCAATTCAAAGTCAATCTTGATCTCTATCAATCAGAGACCAATTCAAAGTCAATCTTGATCTCTATCAATCAGAGACCAATTTAAAGCCAATATTGATCTCTATCAATCAGAGATCAATTCAAAGTTAATCCTATCTCTATCAATCGGAGACCAATTCAAAATCAATCTTTGGTTCTATCAATTAGAGCCCAATCCATGTCCATCATAGCCCAGTGCTACAAGTTAGGATCGCTTACCAGGAATGGCGAATGAGAAGCATTCCTCATTGCCTGTCAGTAAAGATCAGTTCCAGATCCTTGAGTCATCGAAAACCATGAACCTTCAGCTATGATAGTGCTGTCCCATCTCGAGCATTTCTGCCCCATTGGCCAAGGAAATGCTAGAATCCAAAGAGTTTCCCTCATATTTCTCATTGTTCAAAGAGAGGGAATGGAATTTTCACGAGCAGTAAGGTTGATCAAAGTAGAGATCCAATATGCCCCAGGCTAGGATAGGAACCAGAATCATGGCTAGGGAATGGTCTAATGATGAAACTCTTAACCCATGAACTGGGGCATGAACCGGATTGACCTTGGGCTTGAATTGGGTATGGTTCAATGAGGAAAGCCCTTGAGCCCTAAGTTGGACATGAACAAGATTGACCTTGGACCCAAATTGAGTGCGGTCCAATGAGAAAAGCCATTGAGCCCTAAGCTGGTCATGAACCAGATTGACCTTGGACCCAAATTGAGTGCGGTCTATTGAGGAAAGCCATTATGCCCTAAACTGGGGCATGGACAAAATTGACCTTAGACCCAAATTGAGAGTGGTCTAATGAAAAAATCCATTGAACCCCCCTAAGTCGTGGCATAAACTAGTCTAATCTTGGACTCAAAATGGTGTAGTGCAATGGTGATACCCCTTGATCCCCAAGTTGGGGCATAGGCTAGAATGATTATGAACTCAACTAGAAGTGGTCCATTGATTAATCCATTGAACCCCAAACTGGGGCATAAACCAGAGTAACCTTGAGCTTAAAAAGCAATAGTCCAGTTATGAATGGATCCTAAACTGAAAAAAAGAGGGTAAGAATTGTATGGAACCCTGAAAGATAGGTATCTTGCACCTATTGATAGAGGGGCATGATGAGTCCTGCTGTTAGAGGTCTGAAGGAAAATTTATTCCCACAATGACTAAAGGTGGTCGCTGAAGGCGTTATGCCCAACTGGAGCCGCTTGGACAAACTAGTTGTTTGAACTTTTTATTATCGGTATTCGATAGGTCATCCATGTCTGGGTCCAAGATTGATATGCTTGTTGACAAGTCCAGTCCAATTTGTCCTGTAAGTAAAAGAAAATCACCCCGTTTGGGATTTCAAACTCTGTGCTTTGTCTCTTCCATACATTTCCTCTCGGTTTCATACATCCTCCTAGTCTACGTGCGCAGTCAATTCTGACTCTAAAGATAATTGAAACGATGAGCCATCTCTTGAACTTCTATGCCACATGGCCTCTTAAGAAAGAAAGGTCCAACCCATCTGGGAAAGCTTTAAATGACAATCGGGAGACACAAGAGTACTCTCAAGAAACATGTATTGGAGAAGCTGCCATTTGCTCTACCTATGAAAAGATTCAAAAGAAAGCATTAGATAGTAACAGATCATATTAGCAGGTCAGCCAGTCAGTACAAATTAGTGGAGGACAGATGTGCCACCAAAAGGATAGAAATTTCAAAGTTCTTACAAAGTACACCATCTGCAAGCAAGAGATACATGATGAATGACCAATCCCAAAATCAAAGAATGAGGTCATTGGAATACCAAAGAAAAAGAAAAAGAAAAAGAAAAAGAAAATTCATGCCTATGTTTTATCTACATCAATAATGGGAGGCAGTCACATCAGACAGTCAGACAGAAGGTGATGATTAACTTCCAGAGGACAGCATACGGATTCACCATTCAGATAAAATCAGATACTAAATGAGCAGTCACAAATGTTCATAAAGTTTACAGAAGATCAGAGTACTAACTGGGGCAAAGATGTTCTATCTAATTGGAAATGTTTGGAAGAAGAAGATTCTAATCCAATATTGAAAGTCATGATTCAACTTTGCAATCAAGCGAAGCACTGCATTACGTGGCCTTCACATCCAAAAAAAAAAAAAAGAAAAGAAAAAAGAAAAAAGAAAAAAAGAAGAAAAGAAAATAGTAAGATGTTGAAAGGCATTGGAGTTCGACAGTAAGCCAATTGTCCCTCTCACTTCAAGAGGATGATAGTTCTAACTGAAGCCTAAAAGCAAGTGCGATCGTTCTTCGAGATTCACAGCATGTTGGACCGAACTTTTGATTTTGGCCAATTACATCCCGTCTTTACGGGAGATGATCTCATCACTTCTTCATCATCAGAGAAAGATTTCTCATTGGCATTAGACTCTCTCTCCCGTCTATCAATCTGACGGCTTTCCAAGGAGTCTCTATCACAAGCCCTTCTTTTGATTATCAATCTTTATGGCATTGTATCTCATGATCCTGTCATCATCTTATGTACAAATTCATGAATCTGGCTGGAACTCTCATCTATCGTTCATTACATCCGACGGCTTCCCAAGGTTTCTATAAGCCCTTCATTTCTCAAGCCAATAAAATGGGATCTTCTCAGTAAGATAAGTCCATTCTACATAAACAACCAAATACTCTCCCAATGGTAGACCCATGTGGACAGTTTCACATCAGTCCTCTTGGACCTTCAACATCAATACTTGTCAACAAACTTAAAGGTTTCAGGCCTAGATATGATCGTGACTGATTCGGCAACTCGATGTAGCTTGTTGAGACACGTATTCCATCTGAATATCTCCAAGAAAGGAAAACATAATTCGACACCATTTTTAATTTTGGTGTGGGACTGCATTTCCCTAAGGTCACTTTTAGTGATGATTCAAATTGCTGCCCGCCTATCAATGCGTGTAAGTGTCAACTTAAACACTTAAACAGTGGGGCAAGGCTACCCATTTGTCATGAAAGTCATGCCGTTCGGACTTCCCCTAAGGGTTTTAGACCATTGGACAGGACCATAATTTTGGCAATATCCTCACCATATTAGGACTCTTTATTCAACCCAAGATGGGGTTTGCAAAAAAAAAGGGGAATGAAAGAAACCTCAGCAAGGAAAATCAACCGAAGAAACCTCAATGGGCAACCCATAATACCTCAGTGGTGATAGGTGACTTGATGCAACCCTAAAGCATTACCCTCATTGGCCCTTCATAGAAAAATCCAGTGGTTCATGTAGACAAGTGTCATACCCAGTCTACCCTCCATAAGGAAAGGAAGCCCTTTTGCTCTCCAGTGAATCATACTCAAAGGAGTTGAACAAACCATCATCTGTTGGACTCCATAGCATTACCTTTCAACAGAATTCTATCTTCAAATTCTTTTGTCACGGCCTGGTTACGGATGTAGCCAAATTCATCAAATCATCAGTTCCCTCATTTTTCAAGATTCAAGAAGGGTTTATCTAAGAAATTACTTTCTGCAATCAATCTATCAATCTTCCCTTGACCTTGGAAGCATGGTCAAATTCTGGATGCAATCCAGATTCAACCTAGTTCTAACTCTGTTAGATTGCCTGTTTCCTTCTATCTTGCCCTAGCACACTATAGTAGTGGTCTGTCACAACATGCAGACACTGGGGCATAGATATACCCTATGTGGAGGAATTGAACTTGATAATGAGCATTACATCTAGGATCCATTGTCTAGTCTGAAGTCACTGACTTTCCTAGTCAATAGAAGTAGGTCCATCCAAGTTGGTTTTTGCTTCTTAGTTCTCCCAATCTTGTTGATAAAGAAAATCCAATGTGGTCACTCGCCTGTTAGGATTTGGTCACCAAATTCTCTGAAGGAACACTTCAAATCCTTTCCTCCTCGTACCTACTTTGGGGCCATGATTCATTAATCTTTCAAAATTGGCACAACAATAATACAAAGCCTTGAGCTTTTCATGAGCCTAGATCAAGGACCAAACCCATGTCACAGCAACAATATTACAAAGCCTTGAGCTTTTCATGAGCCTAGATCAAGGACCAAACCCATGTCACGGGATTTCATCGACCCTCCCCGCCTCGGCGAAAGCCGAAATTAGGCAATTCCACCAATTTTCGGTCTACCATAGTGCTAGGAAGAAGGCTTAGCAAAAAGGAGAAGAAATTGCAGAGGAAAGTAATCTTCTCAGTATGGATAAATTCCATGAGTTTCTATATAATTTTATTTTTATTTTTTTTTTTTTTTTATTTTTTTTAAAAAAAAAAAAATTATTTAATTTTTTTTTTTTTTTTTTTTTAGAAGGATAAAAAATTTTTTTATAAAATTTAATTTTTTTTATATTTTTAAATTTTTTTTAAGGGGGGATTATTTTTAGGGAGAAGAAATAAAAAAAAAAAGAAATAAAAAAAAAATAAAAATGGAAATAGGGGTGAGGTAGGGGGGGGGGGGGGTTGGGGGTTTTTGGGCTTTTTCTTAATTATGGGTTTTTGTTTTTTTAGGAACTTCATAATTTTAGGGGGGGGGGGGGGGGGGGGGGGGACATCGACCTAGCATCGACCCTCAGTTGACAGAATGGTTTTTAAATTCTGAATTAATTTTAATTAAATTCTATCGACTTTGTTAGGTTTGTTAGCAATATAGTACTGTTATAACAGTGAATCGAAAGCTTGGAAAATATCTATTAGCAAGCTAAGGTGAGGAACCTTAACCCCAAACTAAATTGGTTAATAATAAACTGTTTTCTATTTCTTGAGTCCTATGCCATGTTTGATTCTATGCGAATATGTTTGTAATGTGCATACAGGATGCCATCCAATATTTCTATTACTTGTTCATGCATATTTACTTTATGGTTTATAACATGATGATGATGTTGATGATAGGAATAGGCATGTGATTGTATGTGTGTGGTTGGTGTGCTTGATGCGAGAGAGTATCAGGGGAGGTGTGATAAGAACGTCAATAAACGTTAACCTTTGGCAGGTCTCAGCACTTTAGCTCTATCTCTAACTCAAGTCTTGTGCATTGACATCGTCGTATCGCCATTACCTTAGCAGAACTATTATGTCGTAGAGTATCAGGGGAGTTGGTCTCGGTCCTTGTAGTCTCTGACTCTATCGGGGGGCCTTAGCTCTATCTCTATGGATGTTCTGAGGGATGCTGGGGTGAGGCCTTGGATACACTGTTTGGCATTAGGATAGGTTAGTAGCGTGCCCAGTTTGCAAGCCCTCGCTAACAGGGGCTTACGTGTTGGTATAGCATTATATAGCAATAAACGTTAACCTTTGTTGTATAATGTTATGGTACGGTGGATGGGGACGACGATAAACGTTAACCTTCGGGCGGGCTTCCACACCCTGTGTATAGAGGCGGTATCAATAAACGTTAACCTTTGATCACCCAACCTTTCTATTGCACATTGCAAACTATAAACCAAGACCAAAGATATGAATTGACTTTTTGCATGCATATGTAATGTTGCATTGTTTTGGCTACTCACTGAGCCGTGTTGTGTGCTCGCCCCTCGACGTCGAATATTTTTAGTTGATGATGCAGGATATACTGTTGAAGATTATATGAACCTGTCAGCGTATGGAACTGTAGCAGCTATGGATGTTGGAGCTGAAGACGATACACACGACTCCTCTTGCGAGTGCAACTCGTGTGTATTCGATTAGATATTTTTATAGTTTTATTTATTGGATTTATAAGACATGTATTTGGTATTTAAATATTTTTGTCTTAGTTAAACACATAATAATTTGATATTATTTATGGGTATCATTCTAGTACTCAGTTCATTTTATTTATAAATTTTCTGCTATTGTGTATTACTCTGATTATGATTGTGGATGTGTGTAAAGTTTGGATAACGTGGGGATAGCCTATTAGAGATCCTGGTTGAACCGTTGGCTATTTAGCGGTTCATCACACCATTCTGAAGTGTGCGGAATTGGGGTGTGACAAGATGCCCCTCGACAGTTTAACACCAAGGTCAATCAATAAAATCACTTTGGTTAGAGACTATCAAGCTCCCCTCATTCTTGTCCAAAATCCTTGCTAGAGTCTCTTTTAATCCAAAATCCAACAACACCAATGTTGGCTGAAGAAAATCATCACTTTCAAATTACATGGAACCTTTCCAAGGGAGCAACCAAGTCATCACTACTGTGCTAAAATTGAGTCAAACTTACAGTACCAGGTCATAAATGGTAAATTTCAAATCTAGGTATCATGCCAGCAAAGTCCATGACACCATTTCCATTGATGCCATGTTTTATGCCTTCACCAATAAAGCAAGGGCAAAAACCTTGGAAAACTTCCAAGGAATTCACCATCATTTCAAACATGTTGAGCACTCTATAGGTTCAAAGTCAAGAGACTTCCAAGATGGGTCAGATTTCAACCCTAAAGGTTCAAAATCAACAAAGACCTCCTGTGTGGGTCACTTTCGAGCATCCTAAAGGTTCACAGCAACAAAGCTACTTAAGAGGATATTCTAGTTCCCACTCCCAAAGGTTCATAGCCATAGAGCTTCCAAGACGCATATTCCAATTTTTAATCCCGAAGGTCCAAAGCTAGTAGGAACTTCAAAGATGAGTCATTCAGTATCATCCTATAAGTGACCTTCTGAGTCCTTACTCATTTCAGAATCAATAGCAAATTCCTCACCCTAAAAGTTACCTTCTGAGTTCTTGCTCATTTCATAATCAAATGCGGAGCCCTAGCTCATTCAAAGATCAAGTCAATCTCAGCCTATAAGTAAATATAGAGCCCTAGCTCATCCAAAGATCAAATCATTCTCAGATTATTAGTGAATCAAATGTAGAGCCCTAGCTCATTCAAAGATCAAGTCAATCTCAGCCTATAAGTGAATGCAGAGCCCTAGCTCATCCAAGGATCAAATCAATCTCAGATTATTAGTGAATCAAATGTTGAGCCCTAGGTCATTTAAAGATCAAGCCGATAAGTTTATCAAATGTAGATCCCTAGATTATTCAGAAAATCAATCTCAAAATTTCAATCAAAAGAGCCTCAGTTCAATCAAAGATAAAGACAATCAGTCTTACATCCATACATATCGAAGCCGAGTTTAAGCTCGTACAATCAGCTTTGTATTCTAAGCCCAGCTCCATACAAGAAGAGGTTTTAAGCCTACAAATGAGCCTTGTATTCACAACCTAGCTTCGTACAAGAAGAGGTTTATCAGCATACAAATGGATCAAGCCGGGATCAAGCCCGCGAGTACCTTGCATCTTGAGTTCCACCTCAGCAAGAAGGTTCCCAGCCTACAAATGAGCCTTGTATTCACAGCCTAGCTTCATACAAGAAGAGGTTTATCAGCCTACAAATGGATCAAGCCGGGTCCAAGCACGCGAGTACCTTGCATCATGAGTTCCACCTCAGCAAGAAGATGTTCCCAGCCTACAAATGGGCCTTGTATTCACAGCCTAGCTTCATACAAGAAGAGGTTTATCAGCCTACAAATGGATCAAGTCGGGTTCAAGCCCGCACATACCTTGCATCATGAGTTCCACCTCAGCAAGAAGAGGTTCCCAGCCTACAAATGTGCTTTGTATTCACAGCCTAGCTTCATACAAGAAGAGGTTTATCAGCCTACAAATGGATCAAGCCAGGTTCAAGCCCGCGTGCACCTTGCATCATGAGTTCCACCTCAGCAAGAAGACGTTCCCAGCCTACAAATGAGCCTTGTACTCACAGCTAGCTACATACAAGAAGAACAATCATCAATTTTTCAAGAAGAACAAACCTTCTCGCCAGTCGAACTACATTCTGGGCTTGATTTCTAGGACACCCTTAGAATACGTAGGCAGTTTAGGATGAATTACCCTAAGTGCAGCCCAATAAATAATCTCACTCATATCCCAAAAATGTGGTTCTTTTATCTTTAGCCTTCAATTGGTAACAATCTCGGCTAAAGAGGGGCATCTGTAAGCACCCCATTTTTCCCACCCTCTGCATAAGTGAACCAATATGGCAGGTTTTCAGTCTTTAATCCAAAAATTTGTGATTCTCCACTGAGTCCCACAGTAAGGTCATGGGCTATTATCTACTTAGATGAATAGGTTGGGAAATTATCTTCGAAATGAGACCAGATTCATCAAATTTTGACTTCAAACAAGGAAGATATCGCAGTTTGAAAGTGCAAGGGCATTTACATAATTATCGTATCATGCATGCATTGTCATTCAAACTTCAAGACATCATACCTGGGTCATCTGATATCGGAATTAGATCATTCGAAGGCCAATATTTCTTAAGAAGAATCATTCGAAGGAAAGAAGGATCTTCTAGAAGAGAAGAGAAAAAGTATAAATAGAAAAGAAAAGAGAGAGGAGAGGCTCTTTTTTCAGACCATAGAGAGAGGAGAACATGAGTGAGGGAGAGGAAAACGTGAGTGAGAGAGTGAAAACATGAGAGAGGGAGAAAGAAAGAGAGAGAAAAGAGAAAAGAAAGAAAAGAGAAGAAGAAAAGAGAGAAAGAGAAGAGAGAGAGAAGAATAAGTGAGGAGAATGAGGATTCACATTCAAAGAGGGTTGATACAACCTCCAATCACCCTTCGTCAATGGTTTTGCTCGATTTGAGCCCAAGGTTAGTACTCTAAACAAATTTAGAGGTCGTTAAAATGCTCGAATGCCAATTTTGCTTGAAAAGGCTAATTTCCATGAAATTTCAATCGTGAATGCTCTATTACATGCTTCTTAATGTTAGGATGCCTATGTCTAATATTTTTTATTAATAATAATTTGTCTAAGATATTCAATGATGAATTTTTGAATGATATACATGATGTTATATGTTTTTTGTAAATTTCATAAAGTGATTTTCTGATCTGAAAATTCCAGATTTAGGGTTCAAACTTAGGATGTACATCCTATGTATTGTTTCTAAGTTTATGAAGCCAAATATTTTATGGGAGTCTCTCTCATATGTTAGAAGACTACCCTAAAAATTTCGTTCCATTTGGAATTGGGGAAATATATCAAAAAATTTGTCTTTGACATTGCTATTTTTTTCTGATGTAATGCAATCCTTCATCAGAAAGTCACTAGACAAAGGCCTTATGGCCATAATAAGAAAATTCACTAAACATGAACTTTTTATAATGAAAGTTTTCTAAAAAAATGGCACTGGTATCATATTTTTTCCATTTTTTTTAATTGATATCAATTTTTAAGTGCATAGTGCTCTGATTTTAAATCTGTCATGATGTACTGATTTGCAAGATTGAAAAGAGTCATTTTTCACAAAGAAAATATACTGTTTTAACTTGTTTTTCATAATAAAATTTTAGATTAGATAGTTATCTACATAGACATATGTCTGTATTTAATTTTTATTAAGAATAAAATTTTATTTGGAATTTATGGTGCAACTGGTCAAAAATTTGGAACAGATTTGACCAGTGCACATGTTCGGGCTTAGGGCATATCTTTGACCTGTTTTTGCTTTCTGTTGGGATTTAAATCCTTCATATGAAATATAATATATTAAGTCATCTTTCTATGAAAAAAAGTTGAGCTTGATTTGAGTTTTGAAAGACCTACTTATGGTCATTCTTGTATAATGTGACAAATCTGAATACAGTTCATAGTTTTGTCCATTATCTGGAAACTTGTGTCACAATTTTCACAGTTTTGAGTCATTAATCTTCCCAAATTTCTTCATAAAAATTACAATTTTTCAAAGAACATTGAACATATGTTTTTTTTGATAATTTTTTATATTTCAAAAAAAGTTTCATTGATGTCTCATTCATTATAACATCAATGATTGTTTAAATGAATTCTGCCATATTTGGATAAATGGCTATATTTGGAGCATTCATATGCTTTGTTTGGATTGTGCATACCATGTTTTCCACATTCCATGTATTGCTATTTTTGGTAGGATAGATAACTTTTTACCTTATTTCAGCAAAATCTTAATTTTTTTTAAGTCTTACTATGCTTAGAAAATAGCATATAAGATCTTTTCTTTTTTTGAAAAATTCATGTCATATATGCATTCTATGATGGGTACTTACCATATTGATATATAGATGCATATTAGATCTTGCCATATTAGAGCTTACCATATTAGGCTCTTGCCTTATTTGCAATACATGCCATATTTGAGAGATTTTAAACAATTTTACTACATGTGAATTTCTTGCCATAAATATTTTATATGCCATATTTAGATAGAATATTCTATTTTGGGCAATAATTTAATTTATGCAACACCCTAGTCGAACTGCCATATCTATACACTACAAAACATATTAGGTGTGGAGACGTGCATTTAGGCACCAACATTCTTGGGGAAGGCTTGATGGAAATAATAAAAACCTTAATAAAGAAAGAAAAATGCTTTGCCAAACCTTCGAAAATTAGAATTCAGGATGAAAAGGATAATTTAAGATGATTTTGCCCCTCGATAAACCCTAAACCTAAAATAGGTTCTAAACCCTAAACCTAAAATAGGTTCTCAATCTTAAACCTAGAACAGGTTCTCATATTTTAACCCAAATAGGGTTACTCAGTCCGAACTACGTGGATTCTGATTCCTAGGTCAAACCCTAGGATACGTAGGCCATTTGGGAGAATCTCAAATTCGGATCCAAACCTTAGTCCACTCGGACTATCCATAGATCCACTAGGATATTTACCCATATTTTGACCCAAATAGGGTTATCAACTTCGAACTACGCGGATTCTGATTCCTAGGGCAAACCCTAGGATACGTAGGCCATTTGGGAGAATCCCAAATTCGGATCCACACCTTAGTCCACTCGGGCTATTCATAGATCCACTATGATATTTATCCACATTTTGACCCAGATAGGGTTATCCAGATTCCAACCCATAAAGGGTTATCCATATTCCAACCCAGATAGGGTTATCCTTATTTTGACCCATATAGGGTTATTCTTAGATCCACTAGGACTATCTATCAGTCCACATGGACTATCCAGATCCTAAACCATAGGATTTCTCAACCTTTCAAGCATAAATTTCAACCTGAACAAAGAACTTAATCTTGTACAAGCATAAATCACATCCATAAACTCTAATCACACCTGAACTACGATGGTGAACCTGATTTTCGGAATAATTCCGTAATACGTAAGCAATCTGATGGATACAGATTCGGTTCAACGATATCAAACCACTTGGATTGGTTTGGTTTAACAAATAGAGTCTAGCATAGGAAAGGTATAGGAGACCGATTTTGATCGGGCGGTTTGGGTGCCTAACCCCTTCCCATAACCGTAACCTGACGTTTACCCAATCTCTGATGGACTAGAAATCCAATCTAAGGGTCATGAGTCAATCGAAGTCTTACCTTGGGGTGAGATTTCACATTTCTAAGGTCCTTGCCCTTAATCTAGGTGGTGACTTCCAATAGATTTCCATCTTTGTCCTCACACCAGCTCATTGGATTGACGATATGGAAAGGAATTTCATGATGATGACTGTTAATGAGGAGGAAAAAGTTTTGTGTGCCACATTTATGCTGAAAGGTGATGCATACCATTGGTGGAAGTCTACTCGGAGTTATCTGTTAACCAAGCACGCCCAATTGACCTGGGCTATCTATAAAGAGGTATTCTTCGAGAAATATTTTCCCAGAAGTTTCAGAGACGCTATGGAAAGAGAGTTCTTGAGTTTGTATTAGGGACAGATGACTGTGGATTCATATCAACAGCGTTATGAAGAGCTATTTTTCTTTGCTCCGTCTAGCATGCAGGAGGAAAATACTAAAACCCGAAGATTCATCATGGGACTTAGGGGAAGTATCCGTGAGCTTGTATTGGGACTAGAAAAGATGGTTTATAATGATAAGGTACAGATTGCTCGAGTACTGGAATCGAGTCAGAGAGAAAGCTACTTTGCTCAGAACAGGGGTATTAAAAGGCCTAATGGAAAATCATATAACGGAGGGAACATAAAGACCTTTAAACCTTCCGTACTCAAGGCTTTAATGCTACAACCAAGACTACTCCAACAGTCCAACCTCAACAGAAGCAAAATAGTGAAGGAGTAAAATGTTATAACTATAATCAGATGGGACAATATTCAAGGGAGTGTCCTAAGCCCAGGAAGCAGCTACAACAAGGAAAGGTTTATGCAGTTACATCTAAGGATGTTGCCGCATCACCTGATGTGGTCACAGGTATGACTTGAACCTTTCATTTTGCATTACCTTGTGTGATCATGTAGACTAAATTAAAACAAATCACATGTATTGTACCTATTAATGGCATACCTGCCAGAGTACTCTTTGATTCTGGAGCTACTCATTCTTTTATATCTGTGTCATTTGGGAAAAAGCTAAATCTATCCCTCAGATCTTTAGACTATAAATTGCTTGTACGATCGCCTATGGGATTAGAAGTGGAACTAGAAAAAGGTTATGGACCATGTCCAGTTTGCAAGCCCTCGCCAATAGGGGCTTATGTGTTGGTATGCTTAGGGCATCGGGGGAAGTGTCATGCGGTGTTTGATCTGGGCACTTTAGCTCTATCTCTATTCCATGATGGGTGCATGTGGGATGGCAATGGTGTTTGATCTATTGGGCGGCTTCACACACTCGTGTATAGAGGTGCGACAGGAACCTATCCTTTCTATTACACATTGCAAACTTAGGAACCAGACCAAAGATATGAATTGAATGCATGCATATGTTTGTTGCATTGTTTTGTTTGCTCACTGAGCCATGATGTGTGCTCACCCTTTCGACGTCTAATATTTTAGTTGATGATGCATATCCTACTGTAGAAGATTTTGTGAATGCTCTGATGTACGGACGTGTTGCAGTGATGGATATGGAAGCTATGATGGAGTCGCATGATTCGTCGTGCGAGTGCAACTCATGCGTCTTTGATTAGATTTATTTGTTGGATTATTCAGAAGATGTAATTGATTAATTTATTTTATTTTATATCTTAGTCATTTGGAGATAATTGGATACTTTATTTATCTTATCACTGTTAGATACTCAGATCTTTAATATTAAAAACTTTCGCTATTGTTTATTTACTCTGATTATGATTATGGATGTATCTGGTTTAAGCAAAAGGACACAGCCTATTTGAGATCCTAGTTGAATTGTTCGATCATAGACGGTTCATCCACCATTCTGGTTGGTGTAGAATTGGGGTGTGACATCCACTTTCGCTCATCATGTCTATAGATTTAAGTACTTAAAACTCAGACAGAGTCAGTCATATGTATACATTTCATGTGTAACCTACTAAGGGCATTTCAATATATCTAAACAATTACAATTTAAGATAAATTCCAATGATTCATTACTTAACCTTTATGTGTATGTCGGGATTCCTATAGGTCACACCCGAAAGACTGACAATCCATTGATCCATCGAACAAAATTACAGAGATAGATAGGGCACTGAAAAACTGGAGCTGGCGTATTGAGATCACAGAAGATAGCTTTTTTCTGCGAAAGCATCAACTGGAGGCACTTCCTCAATTGACAACCATAAAATTATGCTCAGATCTTTTGAAAGCAACCGCTCAATGCTGGGATCCAATAGTTCATGTCTTCAGGATGGGAGAAGTTGAGTTATGCCCAACTGTGGAAGAATTCAGAGGTTGCCTCCCGTACACACCTAAGTAGAAAATTTTCAAACCATCTCCAGGAAAAGATTACAAGCAAGAGATACAAGATTTTTTTCAGTTGGGACAGGAAAAAAATGTGTCGTTTTGTATAGGATCAACGACTACAGATAGAGCGCATGATCAAATCATATGCTCGTACAAGTCCAAAAGGTAAAGAAGCACAGGAGCAAAGAATACATGTTTACCTCTAATGTAGCATAGCCCGACTATTGCTACAAAGTTGAACAGATTTAGAATCTCCAATCATAATAGATCTCATCAAGCATGTGAGATAAGGTTTTGACATCATCCCTACAGTGTTGGTCAAGACATTAAAAGGCCCTGCCTTCATGGCAACTCATCAAAATCAGTTCATGCTGGACAATTTTAGTGGGTTACTATATATACTTCAAATTTGGTTAACAGAAAGGTTAGGATTGGTTGAAGAATCTAAAGCAACGACCCTTAACCCCTACCAATTGGCAAAAAGAGCAGATCCTATGGCTTATCAGATGGACACAGATTGGTTCAACCACCTCAAGGAAATAACCACAGCAGATATCAGATGGAAATGCACTTGGTGGAAACAAGAGCAGATTGTTACAAATATAGAGAATAGTTTATATCTCCGGTTCGTGGGGTTGACTCATACTTTATTCTATTCCCCAACAAGGCTACCTCTGCAATTCAATATCCCAACAAGCACCAGCAGAGAAGTGACTAATTGTGAACCTCCTAGAGAGTTGACATTAGATCTGGTTGATACCATTGCTCGTGAATGGAACAATCAAAAAGTTTGAACACTCTGCAATTTTTAGGTTTTTTTTGAATTCCAGTTTGTTTCATGAACTATGTCCCTTTAAATTCAACAAAGAAACATTTGTTTCCCCATCCCATTAGAAATGATCATTATAACATGCTTTATGAAATTTTCAAATGTTCTGACAAGTGCAGGTACTCAAACCGGAATCTCAATAAAAAAAGCCTCAGTTCAATCAAAAGGAAAAATAATAATTCCTCCATCCAGACAAATCAAAGTCGAGCCCAAGCTCGTGCAATCAGCCTTGTATTCACAGCCTAGCTCCATACAATAAGAGGTTTATCAGCCTACAAATGGATCAAGTCGGGTTCAAGCCCACACATACCTTGCATCATGAGTCTCACCTCAGTAAGAAGAGGTTTATAGCCTATAAATGAGCCTTGTATTCACTGCCTAGCTTCATACAAGAAGAGGTTTATCAGCCTAAAAATGGATCAAGTCAGGTTCAAACTTGCACGTACCTTGCATCATGAGTTCCACCTCAGCAAGAAGAGGTTCCCAGCCTACAAATAAACCTTCACAGCCTAGCTTCATACATGAAGAACAATCATCAATTTTCCAAGAAGAGCAAACCTTCTTAATAGTCGAACTACGTTCTGGGCTTGATTTCTAGGACACCCTTAGAATACGTAGGCAGTTTAGGACAAATTACCTTAAGTGCAGCCCAATAAGCAATCTCACTCATATAAAAAATATGGTTCTTTTGTCTTTAGCCTTTAATTGGTAACAATCTCGGCTAAAGAGGGGCATCTGTGAGCACCACATTTTTGCTACCCACAGCATAAATAAACCATATGGCAGGTTTTTTACTTTTAACCTAAAGGTTTGTGATTCTGTAATGAGTCCCATAGCAGTGTCATAGGTTATTACCTACATGGAGATATAGGTTGTGAAATTATCTTCAAAATGAGACCGGAATCATCAAATTCGGACATCAAACAAGATATCACAGTTTTAAAGTGCAAGGGCATTTACATAATTATCGTATGTTGCATGCGTTATCATTTAAACTTCAAATCATTATATCTTGGTCGTCTGATATTGGAATCAGATGATGCAAAGGACAATATTCCTTATTTTCAGTCCTCTTCAAAGTGGATGTGAAAAATCTCGGGTAGAAGTCGCCGGTGGGCCCCATGCAAGCTCTCATGCAAAATTATTGATAGAACTTCAAAGCTTCATATCTTTGTCGTTCTACGTCGGATTCAGATGATTCAAAGGCCATTATTCTTCATTTGTGGTGTTCTATAATGTGGATGTGTAAAATTTGGTACGAAAGTTTTTGAAGGGTCCCATGCAAAATTACACACGAAAATGGTCATTTAATTTTTGAAAATTCATATTTTGGTCTCCCCATATCCAAATCATCTGATTTCAGTTTCAATATGTTCCATTTTTAGTACTCTACAAAGTGGACGTAAAGGATTTCTAATAAAAGTCTCTGAAGGATCCCATGCAGAATGGTTAGCCAAATTATCGATAATTAGCCTGCTTAAACTTTAAAAATTCATAAGTTGGCCATTTTATTTCCAAATGAGGTGATTCAAGTTCCAATATTCCTCATTTTTAGTGTTCTACAAATTGGACATAGAAAATTTAGAATAGAGACTATCGAAAAATTCCATGTGGGTTGGTGGCGGAAATGGACCATGTAATGATAGAAGAAGTCAACTTTAGTCCAAACGAGCTCAACCCAACTTAGTCCAACTTAGTCCGACGTAGCTCAGACTAATCCAGACCAAGTCATGTCGGCCCATATGCATGTATTTTTCTTTTATATATATATAATTTCATCTATATATTATTATATAATGTATAATATATTATAATATATCATATAATATATGCATATGTACTATATGTATATTATATCATATATATTAATATATTAATAAATTATATATTTACATATATGTTTTATATATAAAAAAAGGCAAATAGGATCCGAATAAAAGGGATTCGGTTAGATTGTTGAAGAAGGAAAAAATCGAAGAAGTTGAAGAAGGAAAGAAGAAGAGGGGCGGACAGGTGGCGAAGGAAGATAAAAAAAGAATAAAAAAACAAAAAAAGATAGAAAAACAAAAAAAGGGAAAGAATCGAGGAGAAGAGGAAGATCGGGAGAAGAGAAGGGAGAGAGAGAGAGAGAGCGGTGGAAGGAAGATAAAAAAGGAATAAAAAAATAGAAAAAAAAAGAATCGAGGAGAAGAGGGGAAAGATCGGGAGAAGAGAAGAGAGAGAGAGAGAGAGTGGTGGAAGGAAGATAAATAAACGGAATAAAAAAATAGAAAAAGGAAAGAATCAAGGAGAAGAGGAGAAGATCGGGAGAGAAGAGAGAGAGAGAGAGAGCGGTAGAAGGAAGATAAAAAAAGAACAAAAAAATAGAAAAAGAAGGAATCGAGGAGAAGATGAGAAGATTGGGATAAGAGAGAGAGAGAGAGAGGTGGAAGGAAGATAAAAAGAATAAAAAAAATAGAAAAAGAAAGAATCGAGGAGAAGAGGAGAAAATCGAGATAAGAGAGAGCGGGAGAGAAAGAGGGGGTCTGGTCGGTCTTGGAGAAAAGAAAACCGGAGAGAGAGAATGGAGGGAGAAAGGAGAAGAAAAAAACTAAAATAAAAGAAGAGGGAAGAAGATCGAGAAGAGGGGAGAGAGAAGGAGAGAGAAAGGGACAGACCAGAGGTAAAGATGGAGAAGAAGAAGAAGAAAGTGATACGAATGGAGAAGAGCTGAAGCGACTGAGATCCAAAAGCAGAAGAAAAAGGAGGAAGACTAAAGAGGAGGAGGAAGCAGAACAGGTAAGTGTTCTTACCTACGATTATTATCTTTTCCCTTGAAATCCTACTCTCACTGTCCACCGGCATATTACCATCGCCTTCATCCCTTCATCCCTTCATCCTTGTTGTAACATATCTTTCCCACACAAAAGCCAACCAGCCGAATACCATCTACCTGTCAACCCCTCATGCACCATGCAAACCACCTTCATGCATGCAACCTGTTCACCGATAACATCCTATCATTTGTCCAGCCTTAAGCCACCTCCTTGCACAAATCCAAACCGTCCTTACCTACTTACCCTATCAATTCCCAAAACAAACCCCAACCATGACACCAATCTACACATCACTACCACCTGTCCTAGCATCTCCCACAGAGCCAGAAAACCCACAGAATACCTCCACATGCACATCTCGCAAACCATCCCCACTCTCCCAAATCTGGCCCGAACCATTATCACGCCCTATTGAATTTGATCCTTTAATCTATATTTATTTGATCATATGGATGTGATTTTAATTAAATTTGATTGATTGGATGATTAATTATATGGTGAAAAATCATGGCCATCAATTGGAATTTATGTGATGACTGAAAATTCTTATGTGATGAAATTGATCCCATTGGCTTGAAATTTAAGGTAATTTGAATGTAGACCATTGGATGTCAAATTTGATTTTGAACGGGTAGATTGTGATTTTAACTGATTTTAACCATTGGATCTTGATCATATGTGATTTTGAATGATTTTTTATCATTGGATCTTGATCATATGTGTTTTTAAGCCATCTAAACCGTTGTTCTTTATTGTGAATGGTTTTATTGAATTTGAACGGTAAGATTACCATCAAGAGTGATTTATACCGTTGAATTTTTCATCATGAGTGTTTTTAGATGCTCACTGACATATTTGGATGCCACATAATTACCATATTTGATGCTTACACTCTCACATGCCATACTTGGAATGTTTTCACATGTTATATTTGGATGCTTCTATTTTTGGATTGCACACTTACCATGTTTGTATTGATTCACATGCTCACTTGCCATCTTTGACTGATTTGTTTCTTAATTTGGATATATTTCTAACATGCTATATTTGGATGCTTACACTGCTATATTTAAGCTCACATTGCTATGTTGGATTGTTTACATTGCTATTATTGAGTACAATAACATGGGCAAAATAATCCCTAGAATGGAATGACCAATTAGGGCAAGATACACCCTAAAATGGAAAGAATACAACAATTAGGGTAGAAAACCCTAAAAATGAAAAGTAAATAGCAATTAGGGTAGAAAACCCTAAAAATAGGAAGAAAATAGAAATTAGGGTAGAAAAAGCTAAAAATGGAAAGAAAATAGCAATTAGGGTAGAAAACCCTAAAAATAGAAAAAATTAAAAATAGTTGGAATTTAGGTCTTATCCCTAGATCCTATTAACAAAAATAAAAAGAATTTGGTACACATCCCAAATAAAAATGCTAGGAATTTAGGTCTCATCCGTAGATCCTATTAACAAAAATAGAAAGAATTTGGTGCACATCCCAAATAAAAATGATAGGAATTTACGTCTCATCCCTAGTTCCTATTGGCAAAAATAGAAAAAATTTGGTACACATCTCAAATAAAAATGGTAAGAATTTAGGCCTCATCCCTAGATCCTATCGAAAAAAATGGAAGGAATTTGGTACACATTCCAAATCTGACTCTCACAATCATTTCGAACTACGTTGTACCTGATTTCTAGGGCACACCCTAGAATACGTAGGCAATTTGGGAATCCCCAATACGGTACAAAGCCACCCATCAACCATCTACTCAGCATAAACTTCAACTTTAACAAAGATTCTAATTGAAGCTCATGCATAAATCATTTCCATAATCTTTAATCACAAAACCCTTTTCGAACTACGTTTTTGGACTTGATTTCCAAGATTAGAATACCTAGGGAGTTTGAGATGTCATACACGTCTCAGATTCAGTCCAAGATCGAACCATCTTTGGTCCGGTTTACTGTATAATATTGTACATTATATTTGCTTGTTTATTTACTTTAAAACATGATTGGCTGAACCCTAGGTTAGAATAACTTAGCAATTTGGTGTAGGACATCCCCCATTGAACCCTAGTCATCCAGTTGACCAAGCACTGCCAAAATTAGAATTTAAGGAAAGTTTAGGAGGCTGATTGTCACACCCCAATTGCACACTATTCAGAACGGTGTGATGAACCACTAATAAACCAACGGTTTAACCAGGATCTCTAATAGGCTATGTCTTTTTAAATTAAGCCATACACATCCACAACGATAATCAGAATAAATACACAATAGCGGAAGTCTTAATATTAAATGAACTGAGGAATCTAACTGTGATAATCATAAATAAAAATATCAAATTATGTTGTATCAACTGAGACATATGTAAATAAAATAACAATTATATTTCCTTAATAGTTCAAAATAAAAATCTAATTGAAAATGTATGAGTTGCACTCGCATGAGGAGTCATGCATCTCCACTATGTCTTCAACCTCCATTGCAGCCACGTGCCCATACACAGAAGTATTCATATAATCTTCCACAGTGGTACCTGCATCATCAACTAAAAATATTCGACGTCGAAAGGGTGAGCACACATCACGGTTCAGCGAGCAAACAAAACAATGCAACAAACATATGCATACATTCAATTCATATCTATGGTCTGGTATATAAGTTTGCAATGTGCTATAGAAAGGTTCGGTGGCTGCCTCACCTCTGTACACGAGTGTGTGAAGCCACCCAAAGGTTAACGTTTATTGTCTACCCACATACACCCACTATGGAATAGAGATAGAGCTAAAGTGCTTAGGACCACACCGCGTCACACTTCCCCTGATACTCTACCCATACCAACACGTAAGCCTCTGTTGGCGAGGGCTTGCAAACTGTGCTCGCAACTAACCAATCCTAATGTCAAACAGTGTACCCAAGGACTCACCCCAGCATCCCTCAATATTTCCATAGAGATAGAGCTAAGGCCCCCTGACAGAGTCGAAGACTATACGGTCCGAGACCACCTCCCCTGATACCCTACGACGTAATAGTTCTGCTAAAGTAATGGCGATACGACGATGTCAGTGGACAAGACTTGAGTAGAGATAGAGCTAGAGTCTAGTGACCAGGCTGAACCACAATGTCACGTCCTCCCCCTAATGCTCCACTCGCATCAAGCACACTAACCACACACATACATTCACATGCCTATTCCTAGCATCATCATCATCATCATATTATAAATAAAATAGAATTAAATATGCATGAACATTAATAGCAGGAATATTAGATGACATGTTGAATGCACATTAAAAGCATACACGCATAGAATCAGTCATGGCATTGGACTCAAGAAAATAAAAATAGTTTATTATTAGCCAATTAGTTTAAGTCTTGTTCCCTCACCTTTGCATGAGTGTAGATCCTCTTTCAAGCTTTAAGAATCACTTTTATATCAATAGGAAAACCTAACAAGTCTATAGATTTTAATTAGAATTCATTTCGATAATTTTAGGCTTGCTGTTAAGCGAGGGTCGTAGGACGGGTCGCAGGTAGGGTAGTAGTTTTTTGCGACCCCAGGGTGTAGGGTCGATGCCAGGGTCGGATGTTCCATCGACCCTGGGTGCGACAACCGCATCCCTGGACTTCTCTGATGCTGGGGGTCGATCCTGTGGTCTGGTAGGGTCGATTCCCAATCGACCCCATGTGTGACCCCCCATGGTTTGAGTTGACCTTTTCATCGTACAGTACATTCTTTCATGTTTGGGTCCTAAGGCCTACTTCCACAATCCATTCTATGCTTGTTATAGGGTTTAGAACTCTAGGTTTCTTCCTTACTTTGCCTACCATGATTTCCTCCATGGATTTCATTGAAATCCTCCCATGGATGGATGATTTGCTTCCAGACCATACTCTCTTCATGAATTATTCTAAGGTCTTAAATCACTAATGGAAACATACCCATACCTTAGGTTTACTGAGATTCAGAGGTTTCTCTGAATTCTTCTCTTTAGTCTTCTTCTCCAACTTTCTTTCTCTTCTCCTTCTCTCCTCTTTCTCTCACTTTCAATTAGGGTTTCAAAAGGAGTGAAAGAGGATAAGGGACGTCCTATTTATAAAGGAGAACCTCCCAAATTAAGTCCCACTGAGATTAGGAAAGAATCCTCTTAAAATTTGGAAAGTTTCCTATTTACGGTTTCTGTCGACAATGAGGGGGTCGATGACGGGGTCGGAGATCCCATCGACCCTCAGGTCTAAATTATCCAACCCTCGATCAAAATTTTAGGGGTCTGACTCCTTAATGAGGGGGGTCCGACCCTGCCTATTTGGGTATGCGACCCTGCCCCCTATTTTATTGTTTTTGGGTCAGTTTGATACCTGGTCTTGCTATTTCCTTCACGCACTTGGTCCATTTGGCTCAACCATGATAGGTAGACCTGGTACAATGTGGTAAGACCGATTAGTTCGATATGGGTCTTACAAATCCCCCCTGCTTATAAAAATTTCATCCTCGAAGGTGTACATACCTTCCGAGTCGAATAGATGAGGGTATTGCTTTCGCATAGCATTCTCTTCTTCCCATTTGATTTCTTCTATATCTTTGCTTCTCCAGGTGACCTTAACATAATAAATGTCATGGTTGCGTAGTCGTTGCACCTTTCGACTGGTGATTTCAGTTGGTGCTACTTCAAATGTCAAATCCTCAGTCAAATCAGGTAGATCTACTATCAAAACGTGCGTTGGATCTCTGACATACTTCTTCAATAAGGAGATATGATATACATCATGCACACTTGACATAAATGGTGGTAGTGCTAACTGGTAAGCCACTTTTCCACGTTTAGCTAGAATCTCATATGGTCCGACATATCTCGGACTTAGTTTCCCTTTCTATCCGAACCGTTTCAAACCTCGCATAGGTGACACTTTGAGGAATACCTTATCACCTACGGTGAATTCAAGGTCTCGACATCTAGTATCTGCATATTGCTTCTGACGATTCTGAGCCATTCTTACTCTTTCCTTGATAATGTCGAGTACTCGACAAGTCTCTTCAACAAATTCTGGTCCAAGAATACTACGTTCTCCAACTTCATTCCAAAACAAAGTAGTTTGACACTTTCTGCCATACAGTGCTTCATAGGGTGACATCTGTATAGTAGCCTGATAGCTGTTGTTATAAGCGAACTCAATCAGTGGTAACTTTTCATCCCATGATCCCTTAAAATCAATTGCACAGGCTCGGAGCATGTCTTCTAGAATCATGATGGTGCCCTCCGATTGTCCGTCTGTCTAAGCATGGAATGCAGTACTGAACTTCAATGTTGTACCCATAGCCTTCTGCAATCCTTCCCAAAACTTTAAAGTAAATTGTGGATCTCTGTCGGACACAATGCTTTCAGGTACACCGTGTAATCCGACAATGTTATCCACATACAACTTAGCTAACCTCTTCAGTGTATACTGAGGTCGTATAGCTATAAATCAAGCCGTTTTAGTCAGTCGGTCTAAAATCACCCAAACTACGTCAACTACTCGGGGAGTCAATGGTAACCCTGTGACGAAGTCCATAGTGATGCAATCTCATTTCCATGCTGGTTCCGGTAACGACCGTAACAGTCCTGCTGGTCTTTGTCGTTTAGCTTTCACCTTCTGGCAATTTAGGCATTGAGACACGAACTTGGCTATATCTGCTTTAATTCCTCTCCACCAATATAATTTCTTTAGGTCATGATACATTTTTGTACTTCCAGGGTGTATCGAATAGGCGATGGTATGGGCTTCCTTCATTAGTCGATGTCTAATGTCCAAACTTTCTATTTTAGGTATACATATTCTTCCTTTGTACTTCAGTACCTTTTAATCATCTAAGGTGAACTCAGGAATAGTCCTACCTTTTTCGATGTCTTCTTGTACCATTCTTAGATAAGGGTCTGATTTAATCGCTGTTTTCACTTCATCAAGTATATCGGGTACAATCTTTAACGTGGCGAACATATTTGCTAACCGATGGATAAACCCTTGGTTGGTTGATTCACCCGGTGCATCTATCACAAACTGCTCATTACCGTAATTGTATACTTTTTCGATAGTACACAGTGCAGCAGTGGTGCTAACCTCCCCTTGGGATTTTATCATTGTCTTTCTACTCAGCGCGTCAGCAACCACATTAGCTTTTATCGAATGGTACTGGATATCACAATCATAGTCTTTCAATAGTTCCAACCATCTTCTTTGTCTCATATTCAACTCCTTATGATTAAAGAGGTAAGTAAGACTCTTATGATCTAATTTAATATGAAATTTCTCTCTGTACAAGTAATGTCTCCATATTTTGATAGCATGTACTACTGCCGCTAATTCCAAATCATGAGTGGGATAGGTCTTCTCATGTGTCTTCAATTTTCTTGAGGCATAAGCAATTACTTGTTCTCCTTGCATAAGTACACATCCTAATCCCAATCCTGACGCATCAATATACAAAGTAAATGGCTGTCCTGGAATCAGAATGGTCAAGATTGGAGCAGATATCAATCTAGCCTTCAATGTTTGGAAACTCTTCTCGCATTTATCAGTCCAAATAAACTTTTTGCCCTTCTTAGTCATACTGGTTCGAGGTATGGCAATTCGGGAATAGTCTTCCAAAAATCGTTGATAAGACCCAGCTAGACCTAAGAAACTTTTAATTTCTGCAACGCTCTTCGGTGCTTCCCACTTCACAATAGCTTCGATCTTGCTAGGAGCCACTTTAATTCCTTCAGCAAATACAACATGGCCTAGAAAAGCGACTTCCTTTAGCCAAAACTCACACTTTGTAAACTTGGCGTAGAGCTTCTCCTTCCGTAATCGCTGCAGAGCGGTGTTTAGATTCTTAATATGAGTTTCCTTGTCCTTGGAGTAGACCAATATATCATCGATGAATACAATAACCGACGTATCCAACATATCGTGGAATACCCGATTCATAAGTTCCATGAAGGTTGCTAGTGCATTCTTCAATCCAAAAGACATGACCAAAAATTAATAATGTCCATATCTGCTCCTGAATGCTGTCTTGTGAATATCCCCATCCTTAATAATCAACTGATGGTAGCCTGACCGAAGATCGATCTTGGAGAACACTTTGGCACCTTGCAACTGATCGAACAGGTCATCGATCCGAGAAAATGGGTACCGATTCTTGATTGTCAGTGTATTTAGTTCTTGGTAGACGATACACAGTCGAACGCTACCGTCCTTCTTCTTTACGAATAATACTCGCACTCCCCATGGTGATATGCTAGGTCAGATGTAATCCTTGTCCAGCAGTTCTTGTAGTTGTACTTTTAATTCCTTCAGTTCAGTAGGAGCCATTCGATAAGGTGCTTTAGATACTGGTGCGGCTCCGGGTATCAGATCTATAACAAACTCTGTAGCGCGGTCGGGTGGTAGTCCTGATAGTTCTTCAGGAAATACATCTGGATAGTCATGCAAGACATCAATATCCTCCATTCGTGGTGCTTCTTTGGTAAGATCGACCACAGATACTAGATACCCAATTGCTCCTTTCTCAAGGCACTTCCTAGCCTTTAATGCAGAGAGTATGAGCTTTCATTTACGGGGAAGTTTGGTTCTCGCAAAACTGAACTCTGCTCCTTCCTTGTCTTTAAATGTCAGCTTCTTTTCAGCACATAATAGGAAGTATGAGCTTTCATTTACGGGGAAGTTTGGTTCTCGTAAAACTGAACTCTGCTCCTTCCTTGTCTTTAAATGTCAGCTTCTTTTTAGCACCTAATAGGTTTGCAGAATGCCGAGCTAACCAGTCCATTCCCAAGATGACGTCAAAGGTTACCATCTCAAGTTGATGAAGGTCGCATCCAAAGTATTTTCATCAATAAGAACTGGACATGGTCCATAACCTTTTTCTAGTTCCACTTCTAATCCCATAGGCGATCGTACAAGCAGTTTGTAGTCTAAGGATTTGAGGGTAGATTTAGCTTCTTTCCAAATGACACAGATATAAAAGAATGAGTAGCTCCTGAATCAAAGAGTACCCTGGCGGGAATGCCATTAATAGGTACGATACCTGTGATTTGTTTTGATTTAGTCTACATGCTTACATAATATAACACAAAATGATAAGATTTAGGTCATACCTGTGACAACATCAGGCGATGCGGCAGCATCCTTAAATGTAGCCGCGTAAACTCTGCCTTGTTGTAGTTGCTTCTTGGGCTTAGGACACTCCCTTGCCATATGTCCCAATTGATTGCAGTTATAGCATTTTAACCCTTCATTATTTGGCTTTTGTTGCTATTGAGCTACTGAAGTAGTCTTGGCTGCAGCATTGAATCCTTGAGTACGGAAGGGTTTGAATACCTTGGTGTTCCCTCCGTTTTTAGAATTTCCATTTGGCCTTTTGATTCCTCTATTTTAAGCAAGGTAGCTCTCTTTCTGGCTCGACTCTATCACTCGAGTAATTTGTACAACTTCATTGTAGATTTTCTTCTCAAGGCCCAGAACATGTTCACGTATGCTTCCCCTAAGTCCCATGACGAACCTTCGGGTCTTTGTATCTTCCACTTGCATACTGACTGGTGCAAAGAAGAACAGCTCCTCATAACGTTGTTGATATGCATTGACAGTCATCCGTCCCTGATATAAACTCAGGAACTCCTTCTCCATGGAATCTCTGAAACTCCTAGGAAAATACTTCTCAAAGAATGCCTCCTTATATATATCCCAAGTCAATTGGGTGTGCTTTGTCATCAGATACGTCCGTGTAGACTTCCACCAGTGGTGTGCATCGCCTTTCAGCATGAATGTTGCACACAATACTTTCTCTTCTTCATTCACTATCATCATCGTGAAGTTTCTCTCCATCTCATTGATCCAGTGTGCTGGCCACAACGGATCAGCTGGCTTACCACTATACTCATTGGGCTTCATCTTCAAAAAATGCTCCACCAGTCTGGAGTGGTCTAGTTGATGAGGGACATAAGGCCCATACATAGGTGGTTGGTATTGATATCCACCTGGAGCTACTTCAGGGTTTTGTACTTGAGCCTGCATGATGGGAGTCTGAGGTGCATCGGGTACTATGTTACTTCCCCCTGGTACTGTGCTTGCCTGTCCTGCTGGCATCGGTGTCGTTTGTGCAGCTGGAAAAGCCATGCCTATGGCAGCTTGCATAGTAGCTTGTACCTGTTGTATTTGCTACAGCTGTTGTGCCAAATTCATTACGGCAGTAGCCAGGTCTGTTGGTGGAGCTGGTAGATTTGTAGGATTTTTCTGCCATTAACTACAGACGGTGCCGTGTTTGGATTCTCTTGTGTTTCAGGGTGTATATGGCTGTCTTCCTCCACAGGTGGTGGTGGTGGAATGGAGTTACGGCTTTGTCTGGTCACTCTGCGTCCAGCCATTATCTGTTCTGATAGTGGTGATGCCTGAAAATCATAGAATACGTGAGGCAATCATTATATACTTCATTCTCATATTTAAATCAACTAATCAATGATATTTTCAAAATTTTCAAATCATTCTGTCAAAAATACTGTATTTTCCATCGCTGGGTCGATGGTGGGGGTCGATGGATGTCTGACCCTAGGGTATGCGACCCTGAGAATCACTGATACTTATCGAGAGCCGAGGGTCGATGAGGGGGTCGATGGATGTCCGACCCTGGGATCATCCCCTAGTTCTCTGTCAGATCACCGAGAGGCTAGGGTCGATGAGGGGGTCGGAGGGAGGGTCGGATGTTTTGGTCGAATTCTCCGACCCTAGGACTAAAAATCAGGTTTTTAATCCCGATTTTGAATCCATTTCTCATTCTTTCTCCTCCTTTCCGACTCGGCTCGTTCCTCTGAGTTGCTACAGTGACAACTCCGACCCATTGGTGATTTTTGCTTCTCTTTTCAACGTCTACTCCTCTTCTACAGGTATGTTCTCTACGGTTTCATGTTTTTAGGATTTCTTAACTAGGTTTTTGCTCGTTTATATCGTTTTCTTCAAATTAAACTTTTTCCAACCATAAAAATTTGATTTTTATTGGGGGCTTTTGTTGTTGGTGACTCAATGGACGAAAGCCCTCAAAAATATTTGAGTTTCATCGGTTGGTTATCGAGAAACTTAAAATTTCTCATTTTTACCCTAATTTGTCGAGATTTTTGAATTTCTTGAAATTTCTTCAAATTTAATCTCTTTAGATAAAATTTCCAACTTTATGAGTCTTACAGGATCGTTTAGAATCTATATAAGTCCGCTTGCCCACGTGTATGGGTGAAAAGTGAGGCTTTTGACCAATTTATGTCGTAATAATGTCGAAATTTTTGGGTTTTTCATCTTTACTAAGCCAGTATCTGTTTTTCTTTATTTTTGTAGATAGTATGGCTCGTACCAAAGTACCCAGGGTTCATGACCCAGTCCGCTTCCGTTCTAATGAGGCGAGGCACAGTATGCCCGCTACGCTCGTAAGAAGGTAGAGGGAGGTCGTCGGGTGGACTTTGCTAGCCTGGCCTTGTTTGATGTGGAGAGAGCTTTTGGTGATATGGGCTGGCTTCCTGTGATCACCCATGATGCCTGTACTTGTCCAAATTTGGTGCAAAAGTTTTATTGTAATCTCCAAGTGGTGGGGGATTACAATGATACTGAGAGGGGTAGAGAGCTTAGGATCACTAGCTACGTCAAGGGAGTCAAGGTTTCCTTTGATTATCGGCAGCTAGCGGATCTCTTTGGAATTTCATACGACGGCCCCTTGGTGTTCTATGCTCCCCAGAGAGTCCCAGTTCTTTTCATTGGAGATGAGGGCTAAGATAGACCGTCAGCTCATCAGAGAGGATCGTTGGGAGATGAAAGCAATCTACCTACGTCCAGAGCCGCGGGTGTACTGTAAGATCATTCAGCACAACCTGATACCTCAGAGTGGGCACTACGAGAGGATCTCCCAGTTGACCCAATTCTTGCTGTACTGTATCTGCATTAGGCAGCTTGTATGCCTCCCTTATATCATTATGCAGACGATGATCAGTGCCACATTGCCCGGTCATGTTGGCAACCTGCCTTATGGACGCATGATCACTACACTGCTTACCCGTTGGGTGTTGGCTTGATGGATGAGAGGATTCAGGAGAAATCCTTCTCATCACCTCTGGATTGGGAGGCCATCTGTAAGATGATCATGCGGGATGCTCAGGTCAGCGACGATGAGAGGAATGCTCTGGTGCGTCCGTGTACTCGAGTGGAGATGGCTGACGCTGAGGCAGCAGCAACAGCCGCTGGAGCAAGGGTTCATAGGGGTGATGATGATCGTTTTTACATGGATGTGGATTCCATACCTCCTCCATCACCTACAATACTACGGGAGCTGGTCCTTCTTATGCAGCTGGTCATTTTTTTGCAGCTGGTCACACCCACCTTCTGGTGACATGATGGGGATACTGCATGAGATTAGAGAGGCTCAGCACATGTCTGATCTGAGGATGGGAGAGATTTTAGATGCTCAGCGCATGTCGGATCTGAGGGTGGGAGAGCTTATTGATGCTCAGCGCGTGACTAATCAGTGGGTAGATGATCTCATAGCTAGTCTTCAGACAACCCAGACCCAGATAGCTTGGTTGACTAGAGTCTATGCTGAGGATTATGATAGAGATTGCGAGGCACCGCCTCCCCCATCATCTCCAGCTTCTTGATGTATTTTCTTTCTATTTTTCTTTTGTACTTCAGAGTAACTATCCGGGTTGTGCACTATACTCTGCTTTAGATTTGTATATATACGTTTGTTCTTCCTTCGAGTGTATATAAATTTGTTTCTCATTTAATAGATGTATTATTCTCTTTCAATTTTTGTCTCAAACAACACAGATGCTTATAGTGTGTTATTATTACAGCTTTTAAATTTTTATCCTATCTTAGTTCACAACTTTTGTGGTAGTATACTGGTTTAAAAGACAGGGCCTGAGAGCTCTGATACCAAGTTGTCACACCCCAATTCTGCACTATTCAGTACGGTGTGATGAATCGCTAATAAACCAATGGTTCAACCAGGATCTCTAATAGGCTGTGTCCTTTTAAATTAAACCATACACATCCACAAATAAAATAAGAATAAATACACAATAGCGGAAGTCTTAATATTAAATTAACTGAGGAATCTAACTGTGATAATCATAAATAAAATATCAAATTATGTTGTATCAACCGAGACATAAGTAAATAAATAACAATTACATTTCCTTAATAGTTCAAAATAAAAGTCTAATCGAAAACGCATGAGTTGCACTCGCATGAGGAGTCATGCGTCTCCACTATATCTTCAGCCTCCATTGCAGCCACGTGCCCGTAGACAGAAGCATTCATATAATCTTCCACAGTGGTACCTGATCAACAACTAAAAATATTCGACGTTGAAAGGGTGAGCACACATCACAGCTCAGTGAGCAAACAAAACAATGCAACAAACATATGCATGCATTCAATTCATATCTGTGGATTGGTATATAAGTTTGCAATGTGCTATAGAAAGGTTCGGTGGCCGCCTCACCTCTATACATGACTGTGTGAAGCCGCCCAAAGGTTAACGTTTATTGTCGTCCCACATGCACCCACTATGGAATAGAGATAGAGATAAAGTGCTAACGACCACACCGCATCACACTTCCCCTCATACTCTACCCATACGAACACATAAGCCCCTGCTGGCGAGGGCTTGCAAACTGGGCTCGCAACTAACCAATCCTAATGTCAAACAGTGTACCCAAGGCCTCACCCCAGCATCCCTCAATACGTCCATAGAGATAGAGCTAAGGCCCCCCGGCAGAGTCGAAGACTACACGCTCCGGGACCACCTCCCCTGATACCCTATGACGTAATAGTTATACTAAGGTAATGGCGATACGATGATGTCAGTGGACAAGACTTGAGTAGAGATAGTGCTAGAGTCTAGTGACCAGGCTGAACCACAATGTCACGTCCTCCCCCTGATGCTCCACTCGCATCAAGCACACTAACCACACACATACATTCACTTGCATATTCCTAGCATCATCATCATCATCATCATGTTATAAATAAAATAGAATTAAATATGCATGAAAAGTAATAGCAAAAATATTGGATGACATATTGAATGCACATTACAAGCATACACGCATAGAATCAATCATGGCATTGGACTCAAGAAAGTAAAAATAGTTTATTATTAGCCAATTAGTTTAGGTCTTATTCCCTCACCTTTGCTTGAGTGTAGATCCTCTTTCAAGCTTTAAGAATCACTTTTATATCAATAGAAAAAACTAACAAGTCGATAGATTTTAATTAAAATTCATTCCGACAATTTTGGGCTTGCTGTTAAGCGAGGGTCGCAGGACGAGTCGCAGTTAGGGTAGCAGTTTTCTGCGACCTCAGCGTGTAGGGTCGATGCCAGGGTCGGATGTTCCATTGACCCTGGGTGCTACCACCACATCCCTGGACTTCCCAAATGCTAGGGATCGATCATGTGGTCTGGTAGGGTCGATTCCCAATCGACCCCACGTGCGACCCCCCGTGGTTTGAGTCGACCTTTTCATCCTACAGTCCATTCTTTCATGTTTGGATCCTATGGCTTACTTCCACAATCCATTCTATGCTTGTTCGATGGCTTAAAACTCTAGGTTTCTTTCTTACTTTGCCTACCATGATTTCTTCCATGTATTTCATTGAAATCCTCCCATAGATGGATGATTTGGGTTTCTCTTAGACCATACCCTCTTCATGAATTATTCTAAGGTCTTAAATCATTAATGGAAACATACCCATACCTTAGGTTTACTGAGATTCAGAGGTTTTTCTAAATTCTTCTCTTTAGTCTTCTTCTCCAACTTTCCTTATCTTCTCCTTCCCTCCTCTTTCTCTCACTTTCAATTAGGGTTTCAAAAGGAGTAAAAGAGGCTAAGGGACGTCCTATTTATAGGGGAGAACCTCTCAAAATAAGTACCATTGAGATTAGGAAAGAATCCTCTTGAAATTTGGAAAGTTTCCTATTTACGGTTTCTGTCGACAATGAGGGGGTCAATGAGGGGGTTGGATATCCCGTCGACCCTCGGTCAAAATTTCAGGGGATTAACTCCCTAATGAGGGGGGTCCGACCCTGCCTATTTTGGTATGCGACCTTGCTCCTTATTTTACTATTTTTGGGTCAATTTGATACCTGGTCTCGATATTTTTTTTACGCACTTGGTCCATTTGGCTCAACCATGATAGGTAGACCTAGTACAAGGTGGTAAGACCGGTTAGTTCGATACGGATCTTACATCGATATTGATCGGGTGTTTGGGTGCCTAACACCTTCCCATAACAGTACCCTGAATACTTACCCAATCTCTTGCAGACCAAAGAACTGATACATTGGGTCACGAGTCAATAGAAGTCTTACCTTAGGGTGAGGCTACATTTTTAGAGGTCCAAGACCTTAATCTAGGTGGCGACTCTAACAGAATAGAACAAATTGATCTTCATCGATACATGATATACATTCATCCCGAGGAGGATCATCGTTTCTCATTGTCCTCACAGTGGCGACTCCGCTGGGGAATAATATTCCGACTCTTAGGATACATTCCTTATATTGATTTGCTTGACATTTACTGCTAGATCTAGGGTACTATATTTATTGTTTGTACATATTTCTTTGGGGGGTATGGGTTCAGTCACACATTCGTGCGAGTAGCCGAACCGGGTCCCATGCATGTGGGGCAGCCTGCTAGGTGAAACACACAACCTTGGCCTGTACTTTGTAAGATCACGATCGGCGAGCAGCCTTTGACCAGCGTTTCTTGGGTCCGCCTGGGAATGCGTTATGCTACTCCACGTCATTTGATTCTTGCATCATAGTATATAAAGGGATTGGGGGCCCATTATTCATCGTGCATGCGGTGATAGGTTACCCCGTCCTCGTCAAGGTGGCCTTTTCTGTCCTAACCCAGTTTGAGCCACATGTATGTTATTTTTGGTCCATCTTTGAACCAACATGGTAAAGTCTACTCACTCATAATATTTACATCCGAGACGTAGAAGTTCTGTCCATTTTTATCCTTGACTTGTTAACATGTTTGGATCCACACTTGAGTATTCTTGTCTCTCACTCGTTGGAAGCCTGAGGGTTATGTATATCTGCATACACATTAGTATGGACGGTCTGTACACGCCCTCCATCGTACAAAGCTCATTGTGTTGACCGTTCAATATTGATACATCAATCTCAAAAAACAATCAGAAAATCCCATTCACGACCTAGATACTGTGATCAAGTTGAAATTTATCGGTTTGTTCAATCATGAACCGCTTTTGTCATCCTTCATGAAAACTATAAATAAGCATATCCGTTTTAATTTCTTGAAATTTGATGAACCACATGGTTGAACCTTGGTGCTACAATGATCCATTCGGAATCTTGAGGCCCCAAGACCAATCATGGGGTTATTCGAATACAAATAAATTGTTACAGATGATGTCTAATGGTCGGTTTTCATGAATGAGCTAACTTTGTTTGGTCGAGTCAGCTTGTATGTGTATGTGTACTCTTCTCATCTCCTGTCACTTCTGAGTCTTAATCTTCGTTCATTGTTTATAGAAAGAAAAAAAAACCCAAAAAAAAAAAAGTTTGAACTAGGGAGAATAGAATTGTCTAGACTTAAGAGAACACCTAAGTGAGTAGACAAAGCATCCACTCTTATTACATCCACTCATAGGAAGGTCTTATCATCACCGGTTTAGGTCTTGGTTCATGTTCACAAGGAGGACTTTTGTACCTCAAAGTGTTGGAATGGCTGGAAGACAATATATTGAGAGCCCAAATATTTCAGAGTGGAATTAAAATTCCAAGATCGGAGTTGAGGAATCCAAGAGGTTAGAAAGCTGAATCATAGATTCTAAGAGATTACATGTTTCTTTCCCATACTAGCATACCTGCCAAATTTATAAGGAAAAAACTGAGATTGGAAAGCATTTCGTTCACCCTTGGCAATTGAGCCACTTTGACTGAAGGAGTCGGTTTCTGACTCCCTAATTACTTTCATCACCCAAGGTAACCCAAACTCAAAGGAGTAGCCCTCAAACCTTCAAGAATATCCCACCCACCTCCCAAAATCCAGGATGAAAAGGAAGACCATGTGGTCAATTGTATCCTAAAATTAAGGTAGCCTGAAAATGAACTTCATGTGCACCCTAAACTAGAGATCAACCAAAATGTCAGTGTACCCTAAATTGGGGCACAACAAAAATATCAGTGCACTCTAAACTGGGGCATAATTAAAATGCTAATGGATTCAAAGTGGGGCAAACCAAAAAGGCGATGGACCAACTGGGGTATAGGTCAGAGTTTCATGACATCCAAACTGGGACATAAGATTGGAATACATTTAACCCAAATTGAGCCATTAGCCAGGTGAATGTCAAACCCGAACTGGGGCATAAATCAAAATGGTAATAGACTAAAGAGGGGTTTAGCTCAAGATGGAAAGGGTCAAACACATGTCGATAGATAGGTGTAATGAGCCTTACTAGCGAAAGTCTGAATGGAGATTCGGTCCTACAACCAGTCATAAGTTGGCGTCAATGATGTCGTATCCAATTGGGGTAACTCGATGAATTACTTGTCTAAACTGGCTACCATTGGTATCTGATAGGTCATCTATGTCTGGGCTTAAGTTTGATGTATCTGTAGACGGTCCAGTCTAAAATTCTCTAAAAAAATGAACAATAATCATCTCATTTGAGACATTAAGTGTAGTGCTTTTACTACTTCCAATCCATTCATTCCCAGTTAAATACTTCTTCCTCTTCTGATGTTCACTATCAATTCTGACTCTGATGACAATTGAGATGATGAGCCACAACCTGAACATCTACTCCATCAGCCTTTAGAGAAATGAAAGCTCAACACACACATAAAAGTTAAAGATGATTACGTTAAAGTCATGCAAGCATTCTCAAAGATACAAGTTGGTACATCAAAATGTCATCCCATTTGGGAAATTTACATTTTTTGGGATATTCCTTGAAAGTAGAGAACATTTATAGATTCATATAGGTGGTTCATTTAGTTTTATAGGAATGGGTTTACACACAAGGCATTATCAAGTTTACATCAATCCAAGTGATCAAGTCTTCTACAAGTGCATGAAGTCTACAGACATAAAACATGCTACAGATCAACCTTAAAGTCAAAGATGAGCTCAAAAAAAAAAAAGAGAGAAAGGAAAGAAAGAAAGAAAGAATGAATGAAAAAGAAAAAAAAAAGAGAAAGAAAAAAGAAAAAAAGAAAGAGCTATACAAAATAATGAGGTTGGTTAGAATACTACATTGGAACCATGATGGTGGACAAGTTCAACTATGGTGCATAGACATGGAGCAACTATTTAGAAACACTAATGATGAGTGAGTTCGATTACAAGGCATATACATGGGGCAACTCCTTTGGAGCCTTGCTGATGGACGAGTTCAGTTATAGAGTAATAAGACAATTGGTTCTCGTACAATGACATATAGACACCATTTCTTAGAACCTGATTGGAGAGCTGATCATTTGTTGTGATTTACGTTGTGTTTTGAGCTGGATTTTTGATATTGATCACTACATCTCGCCCATACAGGGGGTGGTCTCATCACTTTGTTGTCATCAGAGGATTTTTCTTTTCGGCTAAAGACTCTCTCTCCTGTCCATCAATCTGACGGTCTTCCACAGAGTCTACATTACATGCCCTTACTTCAAATGTCACAAAATTTTATGGTATCGTTTCTTGTGAACATGTCATCTTGTTATGCATAAATATTGTTCAATAAATCTGACTAGAATATCTATCTGTTGTTCATCATTTCGACGGCGTCCAAGAATTCCATAGTCTTTTGTTTCTAGCCAATAAAATGGCATCGCCTAGTGGAGATCAAGCCATTCTACATAAACAACTAAACACTCTCCCCATTGGACAGTTTCTTATCTGTCCATCTGGACCTTCGTCGTCATACTTGTATATACACTTAAAGGATTTGGGCCCAAACGTGGTTATAACCGATTCAGCATTTGAGCATAGCTTGTTGAAACTTATTCTCTATCTAAATGATACCAAGAGGAGAAAGCATTCTTTGATGTTTTTTCTAAAGATTAGTGTAGGGTTGCATCTCCTTAAGGTTATTTCTAGTGATGACTCAAAAGTCGCCTGCCTATCAATGTGTGCAGACTTGAACTTAGACACCGGGGCAAAATCACCCATTTATCCAAACATCATGAGTTTAGTTAAGCCCCCTGTTCGAAACTCTAGCTAAGTTTATTTGAATGTAAGAGAAAGATGACCCATACAAATTTGAAAAATTAAATAAAATTGAGTCATTGTCATCATTTGCCCCTCATTAAAAAGACCTGATTGCCCTTTGATCAAAGTGAAACCCATATAAATTTGGCAGGAATGCAGAACATATCAAGATGGCCTTTTAAAGAAAAGAAACATGTTTCTCTCAGTCTAGATTAAGTCAAGTCAAGGAAAATCAATCAAATCATGATCTCTAGTTCTTCTTGGATTCCGAGCAATGTTAGTGATCAAAGTGCAGATGATGAGCCCCATTGTGGCTACCTCAATATTTATGGAAAGTTCAACCCATTTTGGGAATGAAGAAATATGAAAAAAGGAATTGAAAAGAACAAGAAAAGGAAAAGATAAATGAAAAAAAAAGAGAAAAGAAAAGAAAGGTGAAAGTACAGAGAAGAAAGAAAAATGAATGAAAACAGAATAATAATGGAAAAGAGAACAAGATGCAAGCAAAGAAAAGAAAGAAAGATGAAAGTACATAGAGAGTATGATGATCAAAGAACCCAAAAGAGAAAGAATAAGAATGGAAAAGAGAACAAGAAGTAAGCAAAGAAAAAAAAGAAAGAAAGATCATGGAAAGAGAGAGAAAGACCTTACCCGAACTACGCGGAACCTGATTCCGGAGGGATAGAATTCCCAAAGGATACGTAGGCAATTTGGGACACCCCAAATTTGATCCAGAGGCTATACATCCAGAGGCTATACATCCAAAGGCTATAAATCCAAAGGCTACACATCCAAAGGCTACACAGCCAAAGGCTACACAACCAAAGGCTACACAACCAAAGGCTACACATCCAGAGGCTATACATCCAAAGGCTACACAGCCAAAGGCTATACATTCAGAGGTTACAAATCAAGAAGCTTGATAGTTACAGTTACATCATAAGCGGTCTTGAGCCAAAGTCACAAACCTGATAAGGTCGCTACTCAAGAAGCTTGACAGTTACAGTTACATCATAAGCGGTCTTGAGCCAAAGTCACAGACCTGATAAGGTCGCTACTCAAGAAGCTTGACAGTTACAGTTACATCATAAGCGATCTTGAGCTAAAGTCACAGACCTGATGAGGTCGCTACTCAAGAAGCTTGATAGTTACAGTTACATCATGAGCGGTCTTGAGCCAAAGTCACAGACCTGATGAGGTCACTACTCAAGAAGCTTGACAGTTACAGTTACATCATGAGCGGTCTTGAGCCAAAGTCACAGACCTGATGAGGTCACTACTCAAGAAGCTTGACAGTTACAGTTACATCATGAGCGATCTTGAGCCAAAGTCATAGACCTGATGAGGTCGCTACTCAAGGAGCTTGACATCTACAGTTGTTTGTTGTACAGTATGAAAAAAAAAAAGAAGAAAAGAAAAGAAAAAAAAGGAGAGTAGTTACAACATCAGTTGAAGGGAGCAATGGTAGAATCCAGATCAAGTGCAGAATAATACAAAATTGGCCACTTTTGTCTTCGGCCTCAATTGCCCACAATCTCGACCTAAGAGGGGCATCTGTAAGCACCCCATTTTTTTCCATCCCAGCTAAACAAAGTCCTGCTGGTGTGTGGAGAACAAAAGGAAGAAAGGTGATTGAAAGTTTGGATTTTTTACTGTGAATTTTAAGAAGTTTTCAATGGGTCTGTGAATTTGAGGAAGTTTTCAATGGGTCCCACAGCAAGGTCACGGGTTATAATTTTGCATGGATGCCTAGGTCATAAAATTATCTTCAAAATGAGACCAGAATTGCTCAATTTTGATATCAAATGAAGAAGATATAATCATTTTGGTCAAATGATACGTACAAGGGAGGTTTCTGAAATTATCATAAATAATCCCAGGGGCTTTCATGTAAATTATCGTAAGTTGGATTGTTTGAATTTTAAATCATCATATCTTGATCATCCGACATCTGAATCATATGGTTTAAGTACCATTATTTCTTATTTTTAGTCATCTTCAAAGTGGGCGTAAAGGATTTTCGATAGAAGCCACCAGTGGGCCCCATGCAAGCATGCATGCAAAGTTATCGTTAGAACTTCAAAGCTTCATATCTTTTCCATCTACATCGGATTCAGATGATTCCAAAGTCATTATTCTTCATTTGTGATGTCCTACAAAGTGGATGTAAAAAATCTCAGGTAGAAGTCTCCGGAGGGTCCCATGCAAAATTATACATGGAAATGGTCATTTAATCTTCGAAAATTCATATTTTGATCATTTCATATCCAAATCAGGTAATTTCAATTTCATTATGTTCCATTTTTAGTACTCTACAAAGTAGACGTAAAGGATTTCCGATAGAAGTCTCCGAAGGATCCCATGCAGAATGGTCAGCTAAATTATCGATAATTGGTCTGCTTAAACTTCAAAAATTCATAAGTTGACCATTTTATTTCCAAATGAGGTGATTCAAGCTCTTATATTTCTCATTTTTAGTGTTCTACAAAGTGAACGTAGAAAATTTGGAATAGAGGCTATCAAAAAATTTTATGCGAAATAACAGTAGAAATGGCCCATGAAATGATAGAGAGAGAAATTTAGTGAATTTCAGTTAATCCAGTCAACTCAGCTCAATCCAAGTTAATCTTGCCCCAACCCAGTCAATCCAGTCAACTCAGCTCAACCCAAGCCAGTCTTGGCCCAATCTAATCAATCCCTATCAATCCGGACCAATTCATGTCAGTGCATATGCATGTATTTCATTTATATATTATTATATAATATATAATATATTATAATATATCATATAATATATGCATATGTCCTATATGTATATTATATCATATATATTAATATATTAATAAATTATATATTTATATATATGTTTTATATATTAAAAAAAAAGAGGCAAAAAGGATCCGAATAAAAGGAATTCGGTGAGATTGTCAAAGAAGGAAAAAATCGAATAAGTTGAAGAAGGAAAAAAGAGGAGGGGCGGATAGGTGGAGAAGGAAGATAAAAAAAAAATATAAAACAAAAAAAGAATGAAAAACAGAAAAAAAAAAGGGAAGGAATCGAGGAGAAGAGGAATATCGGGAGAAGAGAAGAGAGAGAGAGAGAGAGAGAGTGGTGGAAGGAAGATAAAAAATGGGAATAAAAAAATAGAAAATGAAAGAATCGAGGAGAAAAGGAGAAGTCGGGAGAAAAGAGAGAGAGAGAGAGTGCAGTGGAAGGAAGATAAAAAAAGAATAAAAAATAGAAAAAGAAGGAATCAAGGGAAGAGGAGAAGATCGGGAGAAGAGAGAGAGAAAGCGGTGGAAGGAAAATAAAAAAGAATAAAGAAACAAAAAAGAAAGAATCGAGGAGAAGAGGACAAAATCGAGATAAAGAGAGAGAGGGAGAGAAAGAGGGGGTCTGGTCGGTCTTGGAGAAAAGAAAACCGGAGAGAGAGAATGGAGGGAGAAAGGAGAAGAAAAAATATAAAATAAAAGAAGAGGGAAGAAGAACAAGAAGAGGGGAGAGAAAAGGAGAGAGAAAGGGACAGACCAGAGGTGAAGATGAAGAAGAAGAAGAAGAAAGTGATACAAATGGAGAAGAGCTGGAGCGACTGAGATCCAAAAGCAGAGGAAAAAGGAGGAAGACTAAAGAGGAGGAAGCAGAACAGGTAAGTGTTCTTACCTACGATTATTATCTTTTCCCTTGAAATCCTACTCTCACCGACCACCGGCATATTACCATCGCCTTCATCCCTTCATTCCTTCATCCTTGTTGTAACCTATCTTTCCCACACAAAACCCAACCAGCCGAATACCATCTACCTATCAACCCCTCATGCACCATGCAAACCACCTTCATGCATGCAACCTGTTCACCGATAACATCCTATCATTTGTCCAGCCTTAAGCCACCTGCTTGCACAAACCCAAACTGTCCTTACCTACTTACCCTATCAATTCCCAAAACAAACCCCAACCATGACACCAATCTACACATCACTACCACCTGTCCTAGCATCTCCCACAGAGCCAGCAAACCCACCGAATACCTCCACATGCACATCTCGCAAACCATCCCTACTCTCCCAAATCTGGCCCGAACCATTATCACGCCCTATTGAATTTGATCCTTTAATCTATATTTATTTGATCATATGGATGTGATTTTAATTAAATTTGATTGATTGGATGATTAATTATATGGTGACAAATCATGGCCATCAATTGGAATTTATGTGATGACTGAAAATTCTTATGTGATGAAATTGATCACATTGGCTTGAAATTTAAGGTAATTTGAATATAGACCATTGGATGTCAAATTTGATTTTGAACGGGTAGATTGTGATTTTAACTGATTTTAACCATTGGATCTTGATCATATGTGATTTTGAATGATTTTTACCATAGGATCTTGATCATATGTGTTTTTAAGCCATCTAAACCGTTGGATCTTTATTGTGAGTGGTTTTATTGAATTTGAACGGTTAGATTACCATCAAGAGTGATTTATACCGTTGAATTTTTCATCATGAGTGTTTTTAGATGCTCACTGACATGTTTGGATGCCACATAATTGCCATATTTGATGCTTACACTCTCACATGCCATACTTGGAATGTTTTCACATGTTGTCTTTGGATGCTTCTATTTTTGGAATGCACACTTACCATGTTTGTATTGATTCACATGCTCACTTACCATCTTTGACTGATTTGTTGCTAAATTTGGATATATTTCTAACATGCTATATTTGGATGCTTACACTGCTATATTTAAGCTCACATTGCTATGTTGGATTGTTTACATTGCTATTATTGAGTACAACAATTAGGGCAAAATAAACCCTAAAATGGAATGACCAATTAGGGCAAGATACACCCTAAAATGGAAAGAATACAACAATTAGGGTAGAAAACCCTAAAAATGGAAAGTAAATAGCAATTAGGATAGAAAACCCTAAAAATGAAAAGAAAAAAGCAATTAGGGTAGAAAACCCTAAAAATGGAAAGAAGATAGTAATTAGGGTAGAAAACCTTAAAAATGAAAAGAATTTAGTAATGGTAGGAATTTAGGTCTCATCCCTAGATCCTATTAACAAAAATAGAAAGAATTCGGAATACATCCCAAATAAAATGGTAGGAATTTAGGTCTCATCCCTAGATTCTATTAACAAAAATAGAAAGAATTTGGTACACATCCCAAATAAAAATGGTAGGAATTTAGTTCTCATCCCTAGAACCTATTGACAAAAATAGAAAGAATTTTGTACACATCCCAAATAAAAATGATAAGAATTTAGGCCTCATCCCTAGATCCTATCGACAAAAATGGAAGGAATTTGGTACACATTCCAAATCTGACTCTCACAATCATTTCGAACTACGTTGTACCTGATTTCTAGGGCACACCCTAGAATACGTAGGTAATTTGGGAATCCTAAATACGGTACAAAGCCACCCATCAACCATCCATTCAGCATAAACTTCAACTTGAGCAAAGAATCTAATTAAAGCACATGCATAAATCACTTCCATAATCTTTAATCACAAAACCCTTTTTGAACTACGTTTTTGGACTTGATTTACAGGATTGGAATACGTAGGCAGTTTGAGATGTCTTACACGTCTCAGATTCAGTCCAAGACCGAACCATCTTTGGTCCGGTTCACTGTATAATATTGTACATTACATTTGCTTGTTTATTTACTTTAAAACATGATTGGCTAAACCCTAGGTTAGAATAACTTAGCAATTTGGTATTGGACATCCCCCATTGAACCCTAGTCATCCAGTTGACCAAGCACAGTCAAAATTAGAATTTAAGGAATGTTTAGGAGGCCGATATTGATCGGGCGGTTTGGGTGCCTAACACCTTCCCATCTGAATACTTACCCGATCTCTTTGCAGACCAAAGAACTGATACATTGGGTCACGAGTCAATTGAAGTCTTACCTTAGGGTGAGGTTACATTTTTAGAGGTCCTAGACCTTAATCTAGGTGGCAACTCCAATAGAACAGAATAATTGATCTTCATCGATACGGATATACATTTCATCCTGAGGAGGATCATCGATTTTTTCATTGTCCTTACAACACCCTGCAATGGCAAGCATTCATCTATAGCCTCAACTAAATGCGGAAAAAGTAAAGAACAATTTTCATTGTAAGCATTCGCTGAAGTTTACTAGGATTGATACCAATCCGATGCAGCAGGTTATTTCGATCTAAGCTATAGAGAAGACTTTGGAGACCCTAATGTGCATAGAGGCACAAAAGTTGTTATGTGCAACCTTTCAACTGGAAGGGGTGCCATATAATTGGTGGAAGGGTATCCAACCAACCTTGATGCAGTGCCATGGAGATATCACCTGGCAGATCTTTAAGGAGGCATTTTATAAGAACTTCTTTCCCCAAAACTTTAAAGATCAAAAGGAGATTGAGTACCTCAATCACACTCAGGGGAGTACTACTATTGAGGCATGGCAGCAAAAGTTTGAGGAACTCTTCTATTTCTCCCCCATGTCCATGAGGGATGAAGAGCCCAAACTGAGGCTCTTTGTACAAGGTTCAAGGGGAGATATCAAAGTGATAGTAGAGTCCATGAGACTGACGGAGTATAGTGATGCCATATAAGCAGCAAAGAGTGTTGAGGATGGTTACTGTCAAAATAACCAATGTCAAAAAAGACCTACGAGCTTCACTGACAACCACCCCAACAAGCAGTTTCGTGCTTACTACCCCAGTTCTTCTATGATAGCTTCTTCTGCTCCATCCATAGTGAGGCCCACATATAGCAATCCAGCCTCCACTCAAAGTAAACCTGTAGCCTTTGCACCCAAGACAACTCAGCCAAGGTTTGCAACCTCAAGTGCCTCATCTATATCCTTTGGTACTTCTTTTAACTGTGGAAAGTTGGGCCATTTTGCAAGGGTGTGCCCAGAATCGAAGAAGGCACCACTACCAGGACAAGGCAAGGTCTTTGCCCTATTTGTCGACGATGTAAAAGGCTTACCCGGAGTCGTCACAGGTATTTTAAATTTTAAAGAGAAGCGTCATCTTGCATGACATGTAATAATTCATATGTGTATGTGTAGGTATTATTTCTATATCTGGCATACCTGCACATATATTATTTGATTCTGGGGCTACACATTCATTCGTTTTCGTTGCATTCGCCTTTAAGTTGGGAATGCTGTCACGGAAGATGACTTGTTCACTGATAGTACATTCACCCATGGGATCCAAATCCTATCTAGAAGACTATTGTGGGCAATGTGATGTGGTCATAGAGTGTAAAGTATTGGAAGCTAACCTCGTATACATTGAGATGAAAGATTTTGAGGTAATTTTGAGAATGGATTGGTTGGCGAAACACCAGGACAGCATGCCATGTTCCAAGCGCCAGATTTTGTTCCAGCCTACCACTAGAGAAGCATTTATTTACACCGACGACAAGATCAAAAAGCATCGCAAACTGTTTCTATCGGCACTACAAGCCTCAGGGGTGTGAAAGTTATCTAGTGTGAGTATTGGATACCGAATCCGACATGCCGACACTAGAAGACATACCAATGGAGAATGAATTCCCCAATGTATTCCCTGAAGAGCTACCTGGTCTACGACCAGTTCGAGAAATAGAGTTTGTAATCGACTTAGTTCCAAGAGCAGCTCTTGCTTCTAAGGATCCATACCATTTGGCTCCTATTGAATTAAAGGAACTCAAGGTACAACTTTAAGAGCTTCTGGATAAGGGTTTCATCAGACCCAGTATCTCACCTTGGGGATCACTAGTGTTATTTGTGAAGAAAAAGGAAGGTAATATCTGTTTATGCATTGATTACTGGGATCTGGACAAGTTAACAATCAAGAACCGGTATCCCTTGCCCCTAATTGATGACTTGTTTGACCAACTTCAGGGGGCAAGCGTGTTTTCAAAGATAGACCTACATTCATGCTACCACCAGTTGAAGATTAAGGAGAGTGATGTGCCCAAGACAGCATTCAGGACAAGGTACAACCACTTCGAGTTTTTGGTCATGTCCTTTGGATTAACCAATGCTCCAGCCTCATTTATGGAGCTCATGAATTGGGTATTCCATGAGTTCCTAGATAGGTTTGTCATTGTTTTCATCAATGACATCCTCATCTATTTACCTAATGATACCGCCCATGTAGAGCACCTCAGCTTGGCACTACAGAAACTGAGATAGGAAAAGTTATATTGCAAATTCAAGAAGTGTGATTTTTGTCTCAAACAAGTAGTATTCTTGGGGCATATTATATCAGTTGAAGGATTAGCAGTGGACCCTGGAATGGTCAGTGCAGTCTGGACTGGAAGACACCCACTTCAATGATCGAGGTCAAAAGTTTCCTTGGATTGGCCATTTTATTGAGGGATTCTCCCATATAGCCATAACATTAACAAGATTGACCAAGAAAGGTGTAAAGTTTGAGTGGTAAGATAAATGTGAGGAATGTTTTTAGACTCTCAAGCAAAAGGTTGTCTCTACCCCAGTTTTAACCATTCCATCTGAAAAAGGGAGTAAATTTATGGTCTATACAAATGCTTCAAAGTATGGGTTAGGATGTGTACTCATGCAAGATGACTATGTTGTGGCGTATGCTTCGAGACAATTAAATGTGCATGAGAAGAATTACTCCACCCATGATTTGGAGCTTGTAGTAATTGTCTTCACCTTAAAGATATGGCATTATTACCTATTTGGGGAGACCTTTTGCATAATGTTAGATCATAATAGTCTGACCCATTTGTTTAATCAAAAGGAACTAAACATGAGACAGTGAAGGTAGTTGGAGCTGTTAAAGGATTATGATCGCATCATTAAGTATCACCCTGGTAAGGCTAATGTGGTGGCTGATGCTTTCAGTAGGAAGTCATTAGTCATATTAGACGGGGAAACCCTTGAGCCAGCAGAGCGTGAAGCAGAGCATAGTATGGCCCATACATTGGTTCTTGAACCTCCTCTCGAGCTTGAACCCTCTACCACTAATGATGTTGTGTCGGAGTGGGTTGAGGTGAGTGGTGCTGCTCGGTACATTGACTATTCAGTTTACCCTTCTTAATGAGATCAAAGATGCTAGTGAAAGTGATGCACATTTGAAGACTGTCAGGCATGATCTTGAGAAAGGAAAGCAAGACCCAAACTTCTCTATGGATAGCATGGGATTGATAAGATACAAAGAAGGGCATGTATGGTAAAATCTGCCTAGTCACTGAAGGAGACCATCATGATTAAAGCTCATTTCTTTCCTTTTTCAGTGCATCCTGGCAATACTAAAATTTATTAGGATTTGAAAAAGTCCTATTGGTGGAGATGTATGAAAGCTGATGTGGCAGATTTTGTATATAAGTGCCTTACTTGTCAGCAAGTGAAGGCATATGGATAAAGACCCGCTGGGTTACTTCAACCATTATCGATCCTGGAGTGAAAGTGGGATCATATCACCATGGACTTTGTGACAGGATTATCCTTGACACCATACAATGTAGATGCAATTTGGGAAATCTTGGATCGTCTAACAAAGGTAGCTCGTTTCATAGCTGTTTGTCCAACATACACTATAGACAGGTTGGCCAAGCAACATATTGACTACATAGTGAGATTGCATGGTATGTTGGCAAGCATTGTATCGGATAGAGATCCAAGATTCACGTCCAAGCTATGGGACAATTTACAGAAGGCTATGGGCACTTAACTAAAGTTCAGTACTGTGTTTCATTCAGAAACTGATGGACAATCTGAGCGCATAGTACAGATTTTGGAAGATATGCTTCTAGTTTGGGCTTTGGATTTCAGGGGCAGTTGGGACAAGTATTTGTCTTTGATAGAGTTCACCTACAACAATAGCTATCAGGCTACCCTTGGCGCTGCTCCATATGAGAACTATATGGTACATGATGAAGAACTCCACTGTTTTGAAATGAAGTAGGAAAGCGCAGAATTCTGGGTCCTGATATCATACAAGATACTTGTGATAAAGTGGATCTGATAAGGAAGAGAATCAAGGCAGCTCAAAGTAGGCTGAAGAGTTATGCTAATGGATGACGTAAAGACTTGGAATTTCAGGTTGGTGAAAAAGTTTTCCTCAAGGTGTCACCCCATCACTGTATTAGACACTTTGGCAAGAAAGGAAAGTTGAGTCCTAGCTATATTGGTCCATATGATATTTTAAGGAGAAGCGGTAAGGTGTCATATCAGTTAGCCTTGCCTCCTGCACTATCTAAAGTTCATGTCGTATTCCACATTTCACTTCTGAAGAAGTACGTTCATGATCCCTCTTATATATTGAGTGCGAAGGTTCTTCAGATTGACAAAGATCTATCCTGCACCGTAGAGCAGGTGGCAATATTGGATAGAAAAGCACAACAACTGCAGAACCAATTTATTCCCTATGTGAAGGTTCATTGGTGCAGTTATGCAACTGAAGAAGCCGCTTGGGAAAGTGAAGATGTAATGCGGGAGAAATATCCGCATTTGTTTGAAGACTCAGGTATGCCTTAATTTTAGGAGCAAAATTCATATAAATTAGGGAAATTGTGAGACCCACACCCGGAATCCCTTACTAACCTGGATTCCTTCCATGCCAAGTCTCAGCACATTGACTACTGCAGCACCTGATGCTTACCCGATGATGGTAACTAAACCTTAGGTGAGTCTTCACAACTTGCATTTAGTAGTACAAGGTATCCTAGTAGACCTTAGATGAAGGGGATACACATCCCAAAGCATCTGGGCCAAAGAGATGGTCCATAGGATGTATTTTCGCCCAACCGGTGGATTGTACCAAAGGAACGATCTCCCGATTGAGTTCAGTCGGTTGAACACGAGCCAGACACTTTCTCTCTCCCTGATTTCAATAAAAGGGAGGGCAACACCTTCTTTTCTCTTTTCCTAAGACTGTGGGTGCTTAAGAGAGTGGAAGAGAAGAAGGGAAGTGGAAGAGGCTTGCAGCTCAAGGAACTTAAACCCTAGCTTTTCCTTCGGAGGTAAGTACAATGAGCTTCCTCCTTCTTCCTTGATGTTAAATGTTAGAATGCTTGGTGGTTGAGCAACATTAATGGCGACCACCATTAATGACCTAGAAAACCTAGGTTTAGGTTTACCCACTCCCTTAAGGGGTTATTAAAGGTAAGTTTTCCTTCCTTCTCCCTTGGGTAAATGAATCCAAGAGGCCATGGTAGGTGATCACCACAAATGATCTCCACTAATGCAGGTCACCATTTAACCTAGAATGCTAGATTTGTTCACCCACTCCACTGATGGAGTTAAATAAGAGCTTAAATGGCTCCATTTGAGTCACACTTGGGTGGAATAATGATTCCTACCAACTATTGAGCAAGCATTAAAGTAGAAACCAAGTTCCAAAGCTTGGGAATGGATCTTGGTTCGGACATGTCCGTTCATCCGCTTGGCCTAAACCATGGCTCCACCAAGGTTAATGCCTTGGCTTATAACCAGTGAATTAGTTAGAGTCTCATATTGGATTCTCGTACGCTTTTCTTGAACGGATGGCATGATCCTCTGAATTGGCCTCTCAGCCATCCAACCGGTTCTTAGTGGATCCAATAGATTCGGATCTTTCGTTAGGCTTAATGTTAAGCGGAGTTAGTATCGGATGAATGACCACCCAGCAGAGCCTCTAAAAAAGCTACTGGAATCCCAATGTTTATAATAGTATAGGAACCGAATGACCAGTCGGATGTTCGAGCATCCACTCATCCTTCCGATTCTGTTCACTTAGAAAATATTCTAAGTATTAACCGGTTGATTGTACCGAAGGAACCCTCTATAGGTTCTATCCGTCGATTCAGTCTATTTGAACTAATTTATCTAGGATTGACTAGAGAGACCAACCATTAGTCCTCGATTTATCTTGGGACTCATATATGGAAATGTAAGGCTTGTCCATGTTGATTAAAAGCTATGAAACCAAACTAGTGAATCCTTATATGTTAAATAGATATTGAACAAGAGTAATTGTGGAAGCTTTCTTTAAGCTTCATAGTACTGCTGCACTCTTTGTGCAATCATGTGAGGGGTCTAGTCCTTAGACGTAGGGCATCCTAAATAACATGTTTATTTTACTAGTAACATGCTTAGGATTTAATTGTATGCTTTTCATTGTTGTTATGTATCAGCATACATTGCATTATAACAACTATGATTGTTTGTATGATTATTTGGGTATGGTGGACATGGGGCTTGTGGGAGTGCAATACATGGGCCACATTGTTGATGTTAAGCTCTAGCAGGAGCAAGGTGATCCATGGGAGTTGAGTTGAGGTTTACCATTAGGGCATAGTTTCTATTTATAAATGTATGCAACCATGTATGATGGCTTGTGTGATGCATAGGAGTACAAGTACATGGGTCATGTTGGATTGCAACCATGTATGATAATTCATGTGAGTCATGGGAGTACAGGCACATGGATTACGTTGGGATATAAATACGCTAGTAGTAGACATGGTGATCCATGGGAGTGGAGCCGGGGTTCTCTACTGGTGGATAGCACGATGGTTATGTCGACATGCTAGTGGGGGCATGGTGATCCATGGGAGTAGTGATCGAGGGGCTTCTATTGGCTGGTAGCCAAAGTCAAATGAATGAATGTAATAGACATAGGTGGTGCCATTCCCTGCTTTCCTATGCCCCTCTAGTAGGGGTAAAGATACTAGCATAGCATTGCACTCCTAAAGGTTGGGTGACCCTAGGGGGAGTCAGTGACATATGGGTGTATGGTAGTTGGAGTATGTGGGGTCTGTGATGGGAGGTTGCGAACCTTATAAGGATGGGTGTCCTTAAGGGGGGGAGTTTTCTTGTAGAAGTAATTTAATGGCCTTGGGTCATGTATTCAACTTCTACCTTTGCCCAGTATGTAGAAACACAAACCTGAGACCTAATATAACATGAATTACATTTCATATCATTTGATGTTGTACGTTGCATGCATGTGATACTAGATTTCTCACTGAGCTGGGATGTGAGCTCACCATTGTGTCGACACTTCTTTTTAGATCCTTCTGCAAGTAACTTCTCTATTGCTGGTTTTATGGAGTCTCCTCTTGCTAGCTTGGTTGCTGGTACTGATGATGTCAGTGGAGAGCATGGCAAGGGCTGCACCTGCAGTGACTCCGTCTATGCATGACATAGCCCTCCCCTTACTTTCTCCCTTCCCTAATACATTATGGATAATGTGATTTGATTCTTTTTGTTGATAGATAAAGAGATCTGTCAAGAACAATGTGACAAATTTACTCTTTTGTATTTGGCTATGTGTATATAGATATGTAGTATCTTGAGAAGAACAATGGTTTGTAATGGATAACATGATACATAGCATGAGATATGATATCATTAATTGCATCCGTCAGAATTTAATGCTTCCGCTACATTATTATTGCTTCTTGATTATGGTGGTTATCACATTTGTAGACTGTGGGATTTATTTTGTAATTATTGTGGTAGCGATCTTGGATGTATTCGGGTGCCACAAGGGTTGACCCCGATATCACGTTTGATTCTCTAGAATGGGTTGTAACAGTAGGATGATGCAAAACAGAGGGTAATAATTTTTTATGAGAATCAAGTAGCTTTATTAAAGAAACTCTATATTTTCTACAATTAATTTCAATGAATTTAAATCTACCATTGTCTCCCTTAATTCATTGATTTCTATCTCATCATTCTCCTTCAACTGTAATTCTATAGTAATTGCAACCTCCAGTTCATTTTTATTATTTAATTCAAACACTTCCTACACTATGGAGTCAACAGTATTTATGGCGAAAAGTTCAAGGAAAACATTAAGGTGTTCCATTTCTTCAAAAATATTAAAATGAATTACTTTACCATCAAATTCCATTGTGAGGGTACCGTCATGGACATCTATCATGGTATGGGTTGTATTCAAGAATGGTCTTCCCGATAAGATAGGCGTAGGATTAGGGGAGACATCATCTTCCATGTCCAGAATGTAGAAATCAACTAGAAACACTAACTCATTTAACTGCATGAGAACATCCTCAAGTTTCCCTTCATGGAATGCTTTAGTATGATCAGCCAGTTGGATAATAATACCAGTCTCTTTCAAGGGGCCTAAATTTAATGAAGCATAAATGGATTTTGGCATTACATTAATAGATGCTCCTAAAGCTAGCATAGCTCTCTTAATTATGGTAATACCTATTTATAGGGAATGGTGAGGAAGTTTTCTTTGGAGGACTGTTGAGACATTCTCTTCCATACTTAATATTTCATTACTGTTCAGCTTCCTTTTGTTAGTGAAAAACTCTTTAAGAAATTTTGCACACTTGGGCACCTATTTCATTGCATCCAACAGGGGTATATTTACCTTTACTTTACGAAACAAATTTAAAATTTCCTTATCCTTGTCCTCTTTCTTGGATTTTATGAATCTGCTAGAAAAAGAAGGAGGATTGGTCTTAAACAGAATTGGAGGTTTGGACGTTACTTCAGGTAGAGCTGCTGTTTCATCTTTTTCTATTTCTTTCTCAATTTCTTCTTCATTTGGTATAACAAGGCTCACCCTTTTTGATTCCCCAAGTTCCTTACCACTTCAGAGTGTTATTGCATTCACATTTTCATTTGGATTCATAACGGTTTGTGATGGTAATTTTCTTCTAACCTGAGCTTCTAAACGACTCATAGCAATTGCCATTTGACTCACCTGACTCTCTAGACTTTAAATGCTGAATTTCGTCTCTTGTTGAAATTGTTCGGTATTAAGAGCAAGAGATTTCACTATTTCTTCTGAAGACGAGTTTAAATTTTGAAGAGCAGGTTTCTTTGGTTGGAATGTAGGTTATCTATTTTGATAGAAATTTTCCCCTCTGCTAGTCTGTTTCCTCTATAGCTCAGGTTTAGATGATCTCTCCAACCTAGAATGTAGATGTTAGAGAAGGGATCATATAGCCTTGGTGGTCCTAGAAAATTACCAACTGCATTGGCTTGTTCCATAGGTCCTTCTTGAAGTATTGGGCACATATCAGTTGAGTGTCCCGGCATCGAATATAACCCAAAAACTTTTACATGTTGCATATTCCCTATAGCTATCTGTCTAACAAGAGAGGTAAGGTCAGATAATTGTTGTTTAATGGAAGAAGAATTTACCTCGTTCACCTTTTTGACTGGTGTGTCATTCCTTGCACCAAATTGTTGGGAATTGGCAATCATATTTGAGATTAATTTTTTGACAGCTTCAGGTGTCTTATCTACCAAAGCTCCTCCACATGTTGCATCTATCATATTCCTTTCCATCGGCAATAGAACTTCATAAAAATATTGAATTAATAATTGATCACTTATCTGATAATGTAGATAGCTAACACAAAGTTTCTTGAGCCACTCTTAGTATTCGTAAAGCATTTCTCCAGTGAACTGTCGTATGCCATAGATTTCCTTTCTAATCGTGATGGCTCTAGATGCTGGAAAGTATTTTTTCAAAAATAATCTTTTAACTTTGTTCCATGTAGTAATCGTCCCAGATGGTAGGTAGTAAAGCCAGTCTTTTGTATTATCTGATAATGAAAAGGGAAAAGCTCTCAGTTTAATTTGTTCTCCTGATACTCCTGTTGGTTTCATGCTTGAACACACTACATGGAATTCCTTTAGATGTTTATTTGGATCTTGACCTGTAAGACTACAGAACGTAGGCAACAAATGAATTGAACCCGATCTAAGTTCAAAAGCCACATCTAAATCAAGATATTGAATGCATGAAAGTTGGTTAAAATTGGGGGTAGACAACTCCTTTAATGTCTTGTTATTTTCAGCAATGACTTCTTCTTATTCAGAGTCACTCGAAGAACTTTCAAAAATAAATCCTGTAAAAGGGATTGATTCTCTTTTAGTCGTAATCTGCCTAGCTTCTTTCCTTAACTAATGTACGGTACTTTCAAGTCCTAGATCAAAATTCAGATCACTATTTGAGTGGATCGTGTCAGAATCATGAACTCACACAATTAGCTAAGATAATTAAAAAAAAAGAAATTAAGAAGAAAAAGAAAATGCTAAAATAATTAAAAGGACAATTGTCGTTTTTTAGAAAATGCTACAGTTTAAAATTTTTTAATTTTTTTCTTTTTCTTTTTATCCAAACCAACAAAAACAATAAACTAAACTGAAAGAAAACTGTTCAAATGGGAAATATGTTAAATGGAAAGAATTAAAGTAAGGAAAGATATAAAAACTAATCAAAATTTACTCCTCGATAACGGTGCCAAGAATTTGGTAGCATGTCAAATGCACTAATTTTAATTAAAAATTTCTTTACTAACCCAATTAATAAGTTATAGGCAGAGTAAGTAAAGGTTGATCCCATAGAGAATGAATTGATTAAGATTTATACTTATTGTCATCTCAAACTAGATTAGTCCTTAGCTCGCTTGTATTCCCTGCAAAAGGAGAAGAGGACACTGTAGTGATGGTCAGGTGGTGACACCCTTGGGCCACTCTGATGCCTAAATCAATCTGACGAATAAGCAGTATGGGACAGATAAGAAGGACTGTCCCTTTAAGTTAAGGGATTCAGGTAGCTAACTTGTTCTGAGCTTGAGTGCTATAAAAATGACTGTGTCCATACCTGTATTTGTTTCGTCCTTTTATAGGTTGGGAATGACCTAGATGTGGGAGCTGGACATGTCTTCTATTATGGAGGAATGACCTCCCCTGGAGCATGATTTACGTCCACTAATTTGGAGATAAAGTGATCTTGTGCTGAGTCATCGGATGGTGGGATCTCCCTCTCAGGATTTCGTCGATTACTCCATGGTGGATATCTGAGGGAGTTTGATCTTTGTACTCATTAAAATGGGCCCCACTCGTATGTTACTATACAGTTGGCATGTTGCACGTGGACTTGTAAGGCGGGGTTTGCATTTGGAGGGCTGTCGAGATCACTATACTAGAAAGATCATTGAGGCCCCCCATATTGCCGAGGTGTCAAGGCCTTTCATGTTGGTGTGATGTTGGCGCTTCTACTCTAGGGAAGCTCCGAGGTCCTTATGTTTGCGAGTCAAGGCTATTATGGTCGTAAGGCTCTAAGGACCTCATGACAGTGACCTTTTAAGGCCTTTATGATAGCAAGGCTCCGAAACTCTTCACTATTCTCATTGGTGGTTCCGATTCATCAGGATCTGCTTTTGTCTTATACTGGCAAGGTTGATTATGGGAATAAAGGCCTTCCCTCGAGGGTTAGGCCCAAATATATACGTGTCAAAACTTGATTGGGGGAGACATTCCATATCAGATGCCCGTTGCTCTAGCCTCCTTCTCGAAGGTGGGGAGAGCAATATATCTTTTTGTTCTTTCTCCGAGGCCCATGAGGCTGCCTCTTGAGAAATCGTAAAGGTTATCTTTTGAGGTGGATTTTCAAATTTTTAGCCATGGGTCCCACCACCTACCTTATTTTCTGCTAATTGCCCGATCATGTCATAAACGTTGTTGACAGAGAGCGATTAGGACATGTCCACATGTATCTTTACTTTTATGACGTAACAGTTACAGCCGTTTCGTAGGTTACTAGACCATAATGACCTACGTTCAGATTTTTTTTACCCGAACGTGTGGTCCTTATATACTGTTCATATCCTTTTACCTTCTTCTTTCTACTTTTTCCTCTATCATCTCTAGTTTCCTTGCTGTTTCTTCTCCGTATTCTCTGCATAGTTTTTTGTCAATCTTCAGCACATCCAAGTAAATATAGCTAGGTCTAAGAAACCCAATGATAGAGTAGAGACTTACCCTGAAGAGGAAGCCTCGGGCTTGGGCATCGCCAGGGGACATGGTCAGGTTTTCACTTCTGCTTCCATTCCTCTTGTTATTCACGAAGTGGGAATAGGTTGGAGGAATGAGGTCAGGAGGGTCAGGGCTATCCAAGCTGCCCGAATACGGGAGGCGAATCCTAGACCTCAATTTTTGAGAGTCCCTCCAGCACTAACTACGCTGCCAGTAAGTTCAAGAGTCGAATGACTCAATCTCCATTAGATGCCATTAAGGAGCTTTATAGGGTCCCCGAAGGTTTTGCTTTCATGCTATTGGAGTTCGAGGATGGAATGTGTACTCCTTGTGCCTACGCCATTATCTTGTACAAGGAAATGTTCCAACTAGGGTTTTCGCTCCCTCCTCCTCCATTTTACTTTGAGCTATTGGATAGCTATAGACTGGTGCCTTCACAAATTACCCCCAATGGGTGATGTGAGATTACTAGTTTCTTGGCCCATTCGAAGCTGAGCGGGTTGCCTGCCGAGGTCGCCCTCTTCAAGAAGTTCATCCATCTGGTCTCTGGAATACCTACTGTGGGGGATGGCTGGTATTACTTCTAGCATCGGAATGATTCATCTTATGCCTTGGCTAAAGACGTCATCACCTCACACCACCACTAGAAGTACAACTTCTTCTTTGTGACTTGGACTCTACTCCCTAAGGATTCTTGGCCTTGCAACCGCTAGTCCAAGGTCATCATATCAGTAGTCAACACTGTCCCATTGATCGACCAGGACCTGAATGAATGCACCGAGGCAATCTATGCCGTCTCTCCCCTGTCTCTAGAGCAGCTGACTGACCTCGAGTTTCTTTAGAACACTGGGCTGGGTAAGCCCCAATTTTCTAGCTAACTTTATCTCCTTGGATTATTAGGAATTTGATCTATTTTTCTGGTTGGCAGTGGACATCAGATTGGAAGACCTCGCTATAGTCCTTATGGCAGAGAGCCCACCACAGAAGTCGGATCCTCCTGAAGGGTCTCCAGTGCTCCCAATCGAACTTGTCGAGCCTGTCGAGGTGGCTGGAGCCTCGTCTCCCATTGTTTGTTTTTCTCCTGAGCGAGAGGCTGCGGTAGCTGAAGGCCGTGTCGAGGTGCCAGAGTTTGAGGGAGAGGAAGGCACAGAGCTGAGGACTCGTGAAAAGAGGAAGCGTCGCCATGGCAAATAGTCTGAAAGGAAGAAGAAGAAGAAGAAGCGATCCTCCAGGCCTAAAGGAGATCCTTGAGATATATCTACTAAACCTTTTTTTTTTTGTCTGTCTGTTCCTCCCTAGTTATTTGGTTTTAATTTCCTTTTCTCTGTTTAGATGTTGACCATACCCGGGACCAAGCTGAGGAGTTTGACCATCCTGAGAACATAGAGGATGATGTGATGCCTTTCATGCCTGTGGTCAACCTCTCTACTCTCCAGTCAGCCCTGCGAGCTCCTGCTGTGGTGGAATAGCTCATCCGAGCTATGAAGCTTCCTATTGACTAGTTCAACTATGGAAATATGTCACTTGAAGAGGCCTTCCAATGCAAAGCATGCCATTACATAGAGGTGATATTTCAGTCATTGTTTCTATCCTCAATGATCTTTTGTGTCGTGGCTCATAATTTTCATTTTCTATTGCAGACTGGCCACTTCTTATCTTGAGCTTGAGCTGCCATTGTGGACCTTGAGGCCAGGTTAAACTTGGCTCTCCAATGGATATCTGATGCAAAAACTCACAGCGATGAGGCTTACACTCTTGCAAAGGAATATCAACAGGAGACGCTGAGGTCTTAAGGTTGGGCCAAAGATCTTGAGGAGGAGATAAAGAGACTTAAGGAGGACCTTGTGGAGGCATAGACTAAGAAGACCACCCTACGGAAGGAACAGGATGATGCTGAGGAGAAGGCTGCCGAAGACAAGAAGTCATACGAGGGTCTGAAGGAGACTCGGGTATTCCTTGTGGAGAAGGTTCGGAGTACCAAGAATACTGTTGCAGCCACACAAAAATTATTGAAGGAAAGATCTGCTCACAGTGCTGCTTCGGTGAAGCTCGAGGCTGCTTCCCAGGCCCAAGTCCAGGAGGCAAGGAAGAAAGCCGTGGAGGACTTCAAATCTGGGGCTGAGTACAAAAAAAAAAACTATGATAGAGTCCCTGCTGAGGCTGGTGATGTCGATGCTGACTGAGATCTAGGACTTTGTTTGGGCCAGTTATCCTCAGTTTGACCTCTCACTAGTGAGTTCCTTCAAGAAGCTCCTTGGGGCTATGGCATCTTCGAGGGTGTCACCTCTTCTGACTCTCCCTTCACCTTCTGGTCAGCCCTCTTTTATGCCTCTGGAGGTTGCTCCCATAGACCAATTTGCCTCACTCACTCTCGCATCGACCTCTCAAGCCTGTCAAATTGAAGAAATTCCTCATGCTGATATGCAAGTCCCTCCTTCTACCAAGCCATGATGTTTTGATGATACTTGAAAGATGTTCTTTTTTTTTTAATATAGATATGTAATTTTTTATACATCTCCCCCTTATTTGTGAATGATCAAAGCCTTACTTTTTCCACATTTTTTGCTTATGATTTTTTGATTTTCAACCCTTAGGATGATTATCTACCCTCTATGCTTTGGTGCCTCATACTGGTGTTGGAGCTAACATTTTATCCTTAGAACTTAGGATAATTATCTACCCTCTGAGCTTCGAGTCCCTTGGGGTGGCTAAGGGTTTCGAAGATAACTTCTTAGCAATTGAGGTTCTCATCGATAGAGCCACCCCTCCATGCTTTGGTGCCTCGAGCTGGTGCTGAAGCACAGATTTTATCCTTAGAACTTAGGATAATTATCCACCCTCCGAGCTTCGAGGCCCTTGGGGTAGCTGAGGGTGCCAAACATAACTTCTTCGTAGTTGAGGTTCTCATCGACAGAGTCAACCCTCCGTGCTTCAGTGCCTTTAGCTAGGGTTAAAGTCCACATTTTTCTTAAAACTTGGGATAATTATCCACCCTCCGAGCTTCGAGGCCCTTGGGGCAGCCGAAGGTGTCGAAGATAACTTCTTCGCAATTGAGGTTCTCGTCGACAGAGCGGACCCCCTTACTTCGGTGCCTCAAACTAGTGCTAAAGCCCACATTTTGTCCTTGGAACTTAGGATAATTATCCACCCTCTTAGCTTTGAGGCCCTTAGGGCAGCCGTGGGTGTCGAAGATAACTTCTTCACATTTGAGGTTCTCGTCGATGGAGTTGACCCTCCATGCTTTGGTGCCTCTAGCTGGTGCTGAATCCAACCTTTTATCCTTAGAACTGAGGATAATTATCCCCCCTCCAAGCTTTGAGGCCCTTGGAGCAACCAAGGGTATCGAAGATAATTGTTAATATTAGGTAAGCCATGTTTCTTGTAACCAATCTTTATTGATTTTTACTTAATTTACAACACTTTACGAATAAAATTTTCATAAATTCAATGCGTTCCACATCCTTGGGATGGTCTCTCTGTCCATCCTTTGAAGGTGATATGCCCCTATCCTTGTTCTCTTGACCACTTTGTATGGTCCTTGCCAGTTTGGAGCCAACTTTCCTTGTCTTGTTGGTTCCAAAAGGGTGAATCCTTCCTCATAACTAGGTCACCTACTTGAAATAGTTTCTCCTTCACTTTTTTCTTGTAGTGGTTGGCTATAGCTTGGTATGCGACATTATTTAGGTGGGTCACTTCCCTTACTTCCTCCAAGATGTCAAGGCCTACCAGCATATTTTCTCGATTTTCCTCTTCATCGAAGTTGGCTGTGTGGAATGACCTGTGGATGACCTCGATGGGTATGACTGCTTCTACCCCATGGCTAAGCATGAAGGGTGTCTCCTCCGTATTCTACTGGTTATTCTATAGGACCAGACGACACTAGGGAGCTCCTCCACCCATCTTTTTCTTTCTTCTATCAGCCTATCCTTTAGCCCACTTAGGATTTCTTGGTTTATCACCTCTTCTTGCATGATTCTCTTTTTCAGTCCTTCGAGGAGGGTCCTATTTGTGACCTCGACCTGACCATTTGCCTTAAGATGATATACCGAGGTGAAATGTTGGGCTATCTGGTATTGTTTGCAAAAGCCTCAAAATTTGTTTGAGTCGAACTATTTTCCATTGTCCATGACTACTACCTGTGGTATCCCATACCGGTAGACCACAAAAAGTTTGAGGAACTCGGCTACTTTTGAGGCTGTAATCTTGGGCATCGGCTCCACCTTTATCCACTTTGTGAAGACGATGGCCATGATCAGATATTTATTCTGCCTCAACCCTGTGAGGAATGGTCCCAAGATGTCCATCCCCCATATGGTAAAGGGAACTGGGCTTACTATGGGCTGTAGCAGTGCAGTAGGTTGTCATTGGACTTTGGCATGTCTTTGGCATTGTATGTACTTTTTCACATACTCTTCGCATTGTTTCAAAATGTTGGAGAAGTAATAGCCCTGCCTGATTAGTTTTTGTGCCAGTGTCTAACCAACTTGGTGGCTGCCACAAAATCCCTCATCTACGTCCTCGATCTTTCCTTCGGCCTCGGACAGTCGCAGGCACCTCAGCAGAGGTAGAGAGAATGCTTTCTTGTATAGGACATCTTCATATATGACGTACCACTTCGATCTGGTTTGTATTTTTCTCGCCTCCTTGAGGTCATCTGGAAGTATCTCATTTTTTAAGAAGTCTAAGATCGGATCCATCCATCAAGGTTCATTTGTGAGCATATTTACCTCATCCTCTCGGGTGATGTTCGGTTGGTCCAACCGACTCAAATATATTGAGCTATCGGTTAATGGGGAGCCCTTACTCAATAGCTTTTATAATTCATCCTCCTTAGTGTTATCTTCTCTATTAATGCTTCAGATTTCAAAGCCTCAGAAGGTTGCCATTAGTTCCCTAACCATTCCGAGGTATGCCTACATCTTCTCAACCTTCACCTCGTAGTCTCCCATCATCTGTTTAACCACCACCTAAGAGTCATTGTAGATAGAGATGTGAGTGGCCATAAGGTATTTTTCCAATTTAAGCCCTGCAATCAGTGCCTCATATTCAGCCTCATTATTGGTGACAGGAAAACCAAACTTTATCAAGCTCATGATTTTGAAACCTTCTGGGCTAATTAACATTACTCCTGCCCTAGCCTGATTTTTACTGCTTGCCCCATCAATAAACAGTGTCCAAGGTGGCAAGGCAAGTTCTGTTGTAGGGGTCGGTGGCCATATTTGCATGGCCGTGTTAGGGTCGTTTGGATCATCCACCAACGTGCTCTTAATCAAGAAATCAGACAAGGCCTGGGCCTTGATCACTATCCTTGGCTTGTAGTAGATGTCGAACTCTCCGAGCTCTATGGCTCAGTTAATCATCCTCCCTAACATACCATTCCGCAAAGATCTTCTTTAGAGGTTTCATTGTCAAGACCTTGATTGTGTGGGCCTAGAAGTAGGGTCGCAATTTTCTTGCAGCGATCACGAACGCCAGAGCATGCTTTTCTATGGCTTTGTACAGAGTATCTGCGTTTAGTAACATCTTACTCACATAGTATATTGGCCATTGTGTCTTCTCGGCCTCTTTGACTAATACTACACTTACTACCAATGATGAGACAGCCAAGTAAAGTTGGAGCTTATCACCTGTCTCAGGTTTGACTAATACTAACAGGGTTGATAGGTACTTTTTCAGCTCCCTGAATGCCTACTGGAATTCTAGAGTCCATTCAAACTTTTTATTGCCCTTGAGTATTTGGAAGAATGGCATGCATCTATCTATCAACCTTGACATGAAGCGTTCGAGGGCAGTGATCCTCGCTGTCAGTTCTTGCACTTGTTTTATATTCTTAGGTGGTTTCATGTCTTGTATGGCTTCTATCTTCACGGGGTTGGCCTCTATCCCTCACTAAGACACCATGAATCCAAGGAATTTTCAGACTTGTACTACAAAAGCACATTTGATTAGGTTTAGCTTCATATTGTGCTTTCGTAGCACCTCAAAGGCCTCACGGAGGTTGCTAATGTGTGTTCTTGCCTTTAGGCTCTTCACTAGGAAATCATCGACATACACCTCCATGTTCCTCCCTATCTGATCTTTGAAGACCTTATTCACTGGACACTGGTAGGTAGCTCTTACATTTTTTAGGCCGAAGGGCATGACTTTGTAACAGCATGTCGCCTAACTAGTGATGAAGCTTGTGCTTTCTTCATCCTCCTTACTCATGGGGATTTGGTTATACCCGGAGTAAGCATGCATAAAAGAAAGTAATTCATGTCTTGAGGTGGCATCTATCAATTGGTCTATCCGAGGTAGAGGGTAGCTATCTTTTGGGCATGCTTTATTGAGGCCTGTGTAATCAATATATATTCTCTACCTATCCCTTGATTTTGGTACCATTACAACATTGGAGAGTCATTCGGGATATTTTACCTCCCTAATGAACCCAGTTTGAAGGAGTTTTTCAACCTCCTTGTTTATTATTTCTTGCTAGTCGGATGCAAAGCTCCTTTTTTTCTACCTCATTGGATGATGCTAAGGGTCAATGGTTAGCTGATGCTCCATGAGGCTTCGATCCACTCCTGGCATATTTGCTGCCGACCATGCAAACACATCTACATTCTCCCTGATGAAGGAAATGAGCTCGTCCCTCATTTCTCCTTGCATAGTGATACCAATCTGGAAAGGACTTTCAGGTCGGTCCTTAGAGAGGGGAATCTAGATCAATCCTTCTGCAGGGGTTCCTTAGTGAGGAGCTCTTTTTTCAAGAACTGGGTCGTCCCTCAGGTCCTCCAAAATGATGGACAAGACTAAGGCCTTCCCTTTCTTCTTGGAGCTTTCTTCTCCCTCTTTAGGATCCGAGGTCCCCAGAATTCTTTCCAATTAGATGTCGTAGCATTGCCTAGAGATTCTTTGATCTCGTTGGCATTCCCCAGTCCTGTGATCAGTGGGGAACTTGATGACTTGGTAGTATGTTGACAAGCAACTTCTGAAATGGTGCAGAGAGGATCCTCGAAGGACTACATTGTAGCTGGCTCGGAGGTTGACCACCAGAAACTCCACGTTAACAACCCTCCGAGCTAGCTTTTTCTAGATCATGAAGGGTAAACAAATCCCTCCTTTCATGGAGACTGGATCCCCGGTGAAGCCTGTTAGTGCGTGGATGGCGGGTCCTAGCATCTCATTAATTAAATTTATCCTCTGAAATGTATGGTAGTAGAGGATGTCAGCTGCGCTCCCTGTGTCCACCATTATCTGACTAACATTGAAGTTTGATATGACGGCGGTGATTACCAAAGCGTCCTCATGGAGTGATACAACATTTCTTAAGTCATCATCACTGAAGATCAGAAGGTCCCCTATCCTTGACTTTTTTAGAGCAAACTTTACATCATTCAGCTCTTTGCCATAGGCTTTTGCCAACCTCACAGAAGTGTTGCTTGCTACCAACCCTCTGGTAATTACATACGATTCTAGTATGACTAGCTGTAACTTTTGAGCTGGCCTGGCAAGGACTGAAGAGGTAACATGGTTGGGGAGTCCGATCTCAACCCATGGGAGGTATAGCTGGTACCACTTCTCCCAAAATTCCAATATTTCCTTGGCCTTGGGTGCTCCTCACCTATAAGCAGGCTCGGGAGGCATATGCTCATCATAGCATTAGACCCAAAGGCTCTTGTCGAGGCCTTCATCAATCGTGGTTGAGGACCTTGTTCATCCTCCATCTTGCTTTTTTGCTCCTCCATGTTTCACTGGGATGGCCTTGACCATATATGTTGCCCCGATAGTGGGTCTAACTAGGCAGGGTGTATTCCCTGCCCCACCATCTTTTCTGTAGTCATCATCCTTCCTTTCCTTGTTCTTTTTGGCCTCGATCTAGCAATCATTGGGCTCTAGCACTTCCATGGCCTATCCTGGAGGAGTTGGCCTTTTGCTATCCACATATTTCTTGAGCTTGTCATTTCGGATTAACTCCTCAATAGCATCTCGTAGGTGTCAGCACTCATTGGTTGTGTGCCCATGCTCATTATGGGCAGCACAAAATAGCCTCGAGTTTTTGTTTTGAGCCTCAGTGTTCATTCTACCTGGCTTTCAGAAGGATGTCTGAGACATCTCCACCATAAATATCTCCACTGGAGTTTTTCAGAGAGGGTGGTAATCTTCATATGGTTGGAAATTTCGGCCTTCTGCCCCAGCTATTTTTCTTTCTTTTATTTTTTAGAAGATTCCCCTTTGAAGGTCAAATCCCTCGATTTTTCTCCTCTCTTCTTTTCTAAGGCAAGGAGTGGAGGCTTCTCTGCTGCCTTGTCTTTTTTGGTGGCTAAGTTAGCCATTGCGTACTTCTTACATCGTGCCTGCGATTCTGCTAGGGTAATGGTAGGCTTCTTGGCCAAGGAAAAGATAAGGTTTTGATCCCTAATACCACCTTTAAGCATGGTCTTGTGGACTGAGTCTTCGAAGCCTTTGACTTGTAGGGCCTCCAGGTTGAATCTATAGAGACAGGCTCTGAGTGTTTCGCCTTCCTCCTAGAAGACGTCCCTCAGGTTATATGAGGTTTTTCTTTGGCTTCGTCAGCTTTAGAAATGGCTCAGGAAGCTGGAAGCTAATTCTTCGAAGGAGTTGATCATCCTTCTGGGCAGACTGCTATACCACAGTCGTCCAGCTCCTTTGAGGGTCATGGGGAACACCCGATAAACTATCTCCTCTAGATATGCATGGACTGCCATTTGTGCCATATACGAATCCAATTGGTGTTCAGGGTCGGTAGTCCCATCATAGGCCTCGACAGTTGGCATGGTGAAGCCACGAAGGAGGTGGGTCCTCATAATGTGCTCTCTTTGGAATATATGTGTCAAGGAGGGTCCTAGGGTTTGGTCGACCCTCCTCCATTCTTTGTAATTGAGCCCTCAAGTCTCGAAGCTCTTGTTCCACATTGCCCTTGGCTTTACAAGGTTGTGCCTCGATAGCAGCTTTCTGTAATTTGGCCGCATCCAATCTTACCTGAACATCCTCGGGAGGTTACTGTTATGGCCCTAATCGTTCCGAGGTAGGAATTCTACTCACACTATGGTGAACACTTGTGGCCGAGGTACTGGAAGAAGATGCTTGGCTCCACCTTGCGATCTTCTTGGTATGGCCCCTACGGATCTCCTGGAGCAGTGGCTTATCGATCCTTGGGCCTGATTTGGAGGTGCCCTTGAGCCTCTCTCTATGTAGCCCCAACACACCTAGGTGCCTCCTGGTTCTTGTGTTGATCTTGTCACCCGCGGTGTTTAGGAAGGCCATGATTTCTCCCCCAATGCCCCGCGTTGGGGATGGGTTGATCATTCACTGCTGGTGGCTGGTCTAGCAGTCGCTTGGTCAAGAGCTCAAGTTGGTGTGAAATATTATCATATTGCTCTCTTGTTATGTACTGAAGGGAATTTGGTGGGAAAACTTCTACTTCAAGGGCGAGGTTTTCGACGACAGGGATGTGGGCTTCATTTTCTCTAGGGATGCCTTCTGGAGGATGCAGCCCCACAGAGGGTTGGCTCTTAGAGGAATTTCCACCCAGCATTGCCATTGGTTGATTATTGGTTGTTCATTCTTTTTCGGTACTTAGTTTCAATTGTTGACATCCACTAAGTTAGATACGCAAGTTTTTATGTATCCCCACAGACGGCGCCAAACTATTTTCGTCTCAAACTAGATTGGTCCTTAGCTCACTTGTATTTCCTACAAAAGGAGAAGAGGACACCATAGTGATGGTCGGGTGGTGAATCATTTGGCCACTCCGATGCCTAAATCAGTATGATGGACAAGTAGTATGGGACAGATAAGAAGGACTATCCCTTTAAGTTAAGGGATTTGGGTAGCTAACTTGCTTTGAGCTTCAGTGCTAGAAAAATGTCTGTGTCCATACCTATGTTTGCTTGTCCTTTTATAGGTTGGGAGTGACCTAGATGTGGGAGCTGGACATGTCTTCTGTTGTGGCGGAATGTCCTCCCCTGGAGCGTGATTTAAGTCCACTGATTTGGAGATTAGGTAATCCTACGCTAAGTCATCGGATAGTGGGATCTCCCTCTTAGGATTCCGTTGATTACCCTATGGCAGATAACTAGGGGAGTTTGATCTCTATACTCATTAAAATAGGCCCCACTCGTACGTTACTATACAGCTGGCATGTTGCTCATGGACTTGTATGGTGGGGTTTGCTTTTAGAGAGCTGCTGAGATCACTACACTAGAGAGACCATCGAGGCTCCCCATATTGTCGAGGTGTCGAGGCCTTTCATGTTAATGTGATGTTGGCGCTTCTACTCTGGCGAGGTTCCGAGGTCCTTATGTCCACGAGGCTCCGAGGCTATTATGGTCATAAGGGTCCGAGGCCCTCTTGACAGTGACCTTCCAAGGCCTTTATGATAGCAAGGCTCCAAAGCTCTTCACTATTCTCATTGGTGGTTCTGTTTCATCAGGTGCTGCTTTTGTCTTATACTTGCAAGGTTGCTTATGGGAATGAGGTCCTTCCCTCTAGGGCTTGGGCCCTAATATACACATGTCGAAACTTGATTGGCGAAGACATAGTCTCCCATATCAATACTCTACTCAAATTAAAAATACTAAATAATACTAAGCAAGCATACTAACAAAGCGGGTTTTGGTTGGTTGAATCAAAGTGAAAATAAACAGACGAAATTTAAATGGAAAAGTAATTAGATGAGAAGGTTTGAATTAAAGACCCTAGATAACAATAAGCTCTATTACTTGAGTTTTCCCTTAAGTATCTCTACGAAAAACAAGCTCTTTAGAGAGATCTAACCATTGAACAACACTGAATAACCTCTCAATATTTAATTCAACGGTAGCATTAAGTAAGTGGAGAATAGATCAATCTAATTAAAAATCTCTCACAAACGGGGATTATTTAACTTATGTTATTTCATTCACAGTGATGAGATGAAAACTTGGATATAATCATCTACCACTGTTTGCAACTTGTGATTAGAAACATGATGATTATGGATCACAGTTTCCAGATCTAGCAATCAGTATCAGTATAATCGATTCAGCAGGCCATTATTGAATTATTCAGACAAACATCATAAATAAAGAGAAAAGAATAATATAAGCAATTCCAATAAAATGGAAAAGAAGAACAACGTTACTTAAAAGCTATTACACTATTGACATGAATTTAGGATTTAAAATACCCTTAAACCGAATGAGAAAACTAGCTAGACATTACAATCATACAAAGAAAGAGAAAAGAAAAATCATATAGAAAGAGAGGTAAAAATTTCCAGCCAGAGGGAGAGAGAGGTAGAAATTTCTGGTCCAACCAAGAGAGAGCCTATCTTCAATGCCTGTGCTTTCTTTATAGAGCACAGGCAATCGTTGGTAGCTAGGGATGCCTGGGACTCTCCAGGTGTCCTTCTTTGTTTTGAATTCCTTCTCTTTAGTTTAGAATTCTTTCTTTGTTTATAATTTTAAAATTTTAGAGTTTCCTTCCTTGTAGTTTTCTAAAACAGTAGTTTCTCTGACTCTTTTTTTTTTTTTTTTTTGCTAAAAGATCCATTAAATTAAGAGAATAAAATTAAAAGAATACATAAGGCCTTTAATGGGAAATCCCTCCATCTTTCGGCATTGCCATCAGCAGAGGATCCCCAAGGCACCAAGAAATTATGAAAACCTATAGCATGGTCTACAAGAAGCATCCCACACTACTTCTCTATTTAGAAAATCTAGGCATTGTGCCCATGAAAGAGAAACCCTCTCCTTTGTTGCCTTTTTTGCCAATATATCTGCAACCACATTTGTTTCTAGAAAACAGTGGGTAAACCTGATTTGACAGGTAGATAACCTATCTAAAATACCCACCCACTCCTATAGGAAAGCCCATGGCATGTTCCCAAAAAGAAGACCCAAAAAAGTAGCTTCAGAGTTAGATTCCAACCAAATTTTCCTGTACCCCAGACTGTGAGCCACCAGCAGTCCTTTAATTCAACATCTTCTATTTCAGGTTTCCTAACTTGAGTAGGAAACTATTTATGGAAATTTCATCCGCCGTTGAATGCTTTAATCAGATCGTGCGGCTAGGAACTTGGTTAGAGATCCCTTATAAGATTCCATTGTAGTGTATATTCTCCTCAAAGATTGCTAACAATCAATCAAAGTTATTCAATAGTGAACCGTCCATGTGTGATAACGTTCCTACTCCGATTCGGATTCTTAATAGCTTTCCAAACCAAATTTTGAGATAATATTTGGGGGCCTAAATGAACTTGGATTTTTATCCATAATACCATTCTGGAAAGCTTGAGACATCCTCTACAACTTCACTGAGACCACTTTTGAATTTTGAAACTCTTTCCATGTCAAAAACCTGCACGAAGCTCAGAACATTAATATTAAGAATGTTGAAATTTTCTTATCTTTTAGCAATTAATAAACAAAGTCTCTAAAATATTCAAACTTGTAAAATAAATTCTAATCAGCTCAATAAGGCATAAAACATATTAAAAAGCACAGTGCAAAGGGAATAAAAATATAGTAATCGCACATTTATCAGTAGACAACATACCTTGAATACAGGAAAGGATATAGGAGTTTCTTCACCAAATGTCTCCAATGAGTGGATTCAACTAAGTGAAAAGTCCCAATTCCAGGAGAAAAAGGTAGTCCGGCCAACTTCTCTATAGAAAGATTTAGAGGGTGAGTAGTCAAATGACTGGCTCACTATTGATGATTTCAATTAAGCACATAGGGTATATGTTACTTGTCTGGTTTGTGTCAAGTAACTGTGCCATTTTTTCTTGTTTATACTCCAAGCTTTCAACCTGCAAAATAAGCATGTTTGTTTAAATTGGTAATATATCAAAATGATCCGACATGATCGATTACTTTGTATTGTTGACTGATTTTGATGGATCACTTATGCTTTATTTTGTATGTAGTTACCGTTGGTCTGAATAACTATGGCTTTTTGAATCTAGAAAAGGACAACTATATCTTTGATGATCACTTTGTGATAATGCTGCCAATATCTTTACTCTTCTGTAGTTGGTTTATACTGTGTTCCTCTCACCAAAACCTAAGGAGCCACTGATGTATCCATCTTACTATTGATAGATTGATTAATCAGAAGACACCATGACGAGGAATTGAGCACATCATTTTATTTGGCAATGGGATCCTCAAGTTCTTGTTATCTTTGTCTTTACATTTTTGTCTCACTGGAAGTTTTTAATTTTCTAATAATGAGAAGCACATGAGATTTATCAGAAGTTCAGATCTAGGAATATGGTCTTAATAATTGGATCTCACTAGGAAGCTTGCCCAGGTTCCATGCTGTTACAGTGGGTATTCAAATAAGCTAGAGAGAAGAGGGGAATTTGGGAAGAAAAGAATTGCAGAGCCTACTTCAAGGGTAGGAGACCTCCTTAGGACAAACAAGAAGACTTCATTACTTTTTTTATTCCTTTAAATACAACCACTGGTTCTACTTATACTACTTACATCCTAACCATATTCTGTTATAGCAGTTACAATTATATTCTTTCCTTAACTACCCATGTCATATAGTCGGCTAACCTTGTATTCTTTCCTTAACTACCATGTCATATAGTCGGCTAACCTTGTTGGTCTACCCATATTCGTATCATTGCCATCCGCTCAGTTAGAACCTTGTCCTCAAGGTTCAAACTAAAATGCAGTAAAGATATCTCTATAGTATCTCCAGACATGCAATGCATAAAACCTTATTGAACACCAATTGTCCTATCAATAGTCTCTCAATATTCATGAATATTATTGATCAGATAAGAGGACCAATGGCTTTAATAGAATGCCAAGAGAGACAGTGGCTTAATATAGCAAAGAGAAAAAAAATGGAAAATGGAAAAAATGGATTCAATGGTGGTAGAGGGCAAATGGCAAATTGGTAATAACAGCAACCTACCATGGGTTTTTTTTTGGGATAAAAGGGTAGGGATCATTATTATTATTATTATTATTATTTTAAATTCAGAAGAAAAGCCTTTCTACCTAAAAGAAAGAAGAAAAAATTAGAACAATTAAAGAAGACAAGTGAATGAATTGGTACAAGGATCTATGACGGTGGAATTGAGAAAAGAGTAATATTAGGTTTTGATGAATTTAAAATGGAAATAAAATCTAAGTTGGTTTGGGATTAAATGCTTAAGGATCCCTTTAATGCATGGCAGGAAAAGTTGCTTGAGGTGTAAGGAACAGTTTTGATGTGTTCTGGAAAAAATATCAGAGAAGAAGTTCCTAGAAACTAAGGGAAAGGGTAGCAGAAAAGGGAATTTGTTTGATCTTTCCATCTTCCATCTTCCGAAAGAGGCCATGCTATCAAGGCCTTCTTCACAGAACAGAAGGCAGATTCCACTGCTTCTCTTTCCATAGTCGATAGATAGCCTTTCCAGCAGGAGAGAACAGAGGCTAGATCTAGTCCCATTATTGACGGTATGGAAAACCAAGATACCTTGGAGACCTGTTTCTTTCTTCCATTCTAGAAAAAAATGTTGTTATGGGGTATAAACATCACCCAATGAAAATCTTACATGTAGCATCCAAAAATCACTTAGGCCGACCAAGCGTGATAGAGTAGTGCTCGGCCTTGCACGATTGGAGTCATAATTCTATTCAAATATGTCCCCTGGGCAAAGACACAGTCCTATCAGGACACGGTGCTTGGTTGGAGGTATAATCCTACTAGGTTACATTTCCTGGTCGGGGTCTAGAGTCCTAAGACGACCAAGTTACATCGTAGGAGTCCTTCTCCTAGTACAATACGATGCCAACCATCACGGCTATATGACCACTCATATGGTGACACATGTCTCTCTTATTATTGACCGACTTACCTTCCTTGGCTATGGTTTTCCACTCCTACTAGGAGTCTATGACCTGGGTGTCCCTTAGAGCAACACCTAGCAGTCCTATTAGCGATCTACTTCCCATAGCCTAAGTACCTCCATGCTATCCCAATTTCTATAAGTAAAGGACGATCCCCACAGGTAAATTCTCACAATTATCTTACTATTCACCCTCAATTCTCTCTTATGCTCAAACTCTCTCTTCGTTCCCCTCTCTCTATACTAGAGATAGCTGGAAATCTTTTGACTACTTACATTAGGATTTTGACTTAGGCATCGGAGTGTACCCGGGGCATAGTCACCCAACTCCCTTGTCTCATCTCTGTGATTTCAGGTATCTCAGATCGCAAACCTACTGGGGATTTTCAACGGTAACAGCTTAGCGCCCACCGTGGGGCCCCTTGACTAAGTTTGACGAATAGCGTATGAGGACTTTGTCATGATTCAATGGCCCATAGGAGAACTCGAACTCAAACCTCTCAACTACCTCCCTCTGAACCATCTGTGCAAGTTCAAGAAGATAGTAGTGCTAGCACGGCTGGGGTGAACCATGCTCCACCGCCAGCATCGGCCCCTACCACCACGATGCCAACACCTCCTCCCCAGTATGTAACTCGCCAACAGTTCGACTAGTTGAGGCAGCAGATTAACTAGCTGGGTCAAACACTGCGAGCATCCATGGCAAATAACTTAGCGATTGGAAGAGCAGGAGCGAATCCTCCACCTGCACCAGTGCCGAGGGCACTACTGGCTGCCCATTCAGCCGCTCACCATCCTGCACCTACGGGATCCATCAAAGAGGCACCAAGCAATCCACACCCTCCTACCAAATCTCAAGATAGCAGTAGGGCACCAGATGTATAGGCTCGTGGCACTGTGGGATTTTTCATGTGCCACCCTCCAGACGACCACCATCTAATGTAGGGCACACACGGTCGGCACATTCAGCCTGATCAGGATGCGAGGTACTTCCTCAATGCTCTCCACTGGAAGAGGGTGAGAGCCAACTTGGAGACACCAACTACGGTAGTGGTCCCTCTGCCAATGACTCCTCAGACAGAGGTTGAGAAACAGTTGTTGGAACTGGCTACTAGGCTCCAACAGGTGGAGCAGAACCGGATCGTCCCACAAAGGACCACCTACACGGCCGCCACAGTGCTCTTTGACTACATCATGAGAGCCCCTCCTCCTGAGAATTTTAAGATGCCGGTTCTTGATTCCTACAACGTGACTACCTCTCCAGAGCAACATCTAGATGCATTTGTCTCCACCATGCTCTTCTATCCATTGAGCGACAGCCTGATCTGCTGAGCATTTCCTTCGACGCTCAAGGGTCCTACTCACACATGGTTCAACAACCTACCTCCGAGGAGCATCACATCGTTCGAGCAACTATCAAACAAGTTCCTGACGCACTTCCAGGCAAGCCAAGTGTGTAAAAAGACGTCCTACCATCTGTCGACAATGAAGTAGCAGAAGACGAGTTCCTATGAGATTTTATCAACCGTTTTAAGCTAAAGCACTGGAAATCAAAGACATCGAGCCAGCAATACACATGTCTGTCTGTCGGCTGAGGTGATAGACGAGGAGCTTTGTTGGTCCCTTGCCAAAATCCTCCCAAAACCTTGGACGACCTGCTCGCCAAGTGTGAGAAGTACACCTCCGCCGACGAGATGACCAAGGCCCAGAAGACCAATGCTGTTAACAACTTAAAGGCTGATCAAAAGCCAGTCGACAAAAAGAGATCCGATCCAACGGATCACATCCAATACAATAATGATCTCAAGAAGCAAAGGTCTTGTAAAGAATAGGTGAATTGGCACCCCTACAAGAATTTTGACTACTACACTCCACTCACCACCTTGATGATGGAGATCTTGGAGGTGATCAAGAACGATCGGCACCTCCGACCCCCACCGAAGCCACTCAGCGATGGCAGGAACAAAGACCGCTCCAGATATTGTCGCTTCCATCGTGACTGTGGCCACGACACAGATGAGTGCAAGTACTTTAAGGGGGAGATAGAAGACCTCATCAGGCAAGGATACTATCACAATTTTGTTAGAGACACTTGTCGGAGACCAGCACAGGCTTGGACAGACTACGATCTGCCTCTTCCACCTCCACCAAACCAGCAGCCCAATGATTGTCGAACAGAGGTAGGAGAGGATCCCAATGCCAACTGGAGAAACAACAGGGATCCTGAGGGCAGATCGGCTGCCTTCAGGCAGTGGGTTGGCGCCATTTAGCTTGGCTCTTTCAGAAGTTCATCTAGAAACCCGCCATCCAGGGTAACTGTAAAGAAGCGCCTAGGGGGCAGGCAGCAGATCCAGTTCGGGTCCTTCCCAGCCTGGTCCAAACCCAAGGGTCTGTTGGAGTAGGTAGAGATCCCGCTCGGTGTCAAAAAGGCAACCCTCCAGTTGGCGTTTCCTAGCCAGCCCTCCACCAGAGCACCGGCCCTACACCTCTACAGGACTAAGGATCTTAGGTGATAGTGGCATCTACACAATTACAAGAGGACCCAAGCCTAAAGGAAAGACAGTCCTCATAATCATAGGAGGGCCGGCGGCTGGAAACACTTCTAATAGGTAAGCTAAGGCATATTCTTCCCTAGTAGCGAAAATAGAGTGGCTGTCCATGAAAGCAAGGACCAGAAAAATCATTACCTTCAGTGATGAGGACCTTTTCAATGTGGCTGTACCCTAGAGGATGCCATAGTCTTCACTGCTAGAATCAGACATTGCGATGTCGCAAAGTTCCTAGTGGATACCGGTAGTTCGGTTGACATCATATTCTACCATGTGTACTAGAAAATGCAGATAGGGGACGACCAGTTACAGCCCATCACATTCTACCTCATCAGTTTCTCAAGGGATCTAGTAACGGTGAAAGGAGGCATACAATTGCCCGTACTACTCAGCTAGAAACCTAAGCAATTGAGGGTGCTGGTCGAGTTCATGGTAGTGGACCGGCCATCGAACCATAATGTAATACTCGGCCCATCCTTGAACAAGCTCAAAGCCTGCATGTCCACCTACTATCTGGTGATGAGATTCCCTACAGAGAATGGAGTCAACGACTGCAGAGCTAACCAAGCAACGTCTAGAAGATGGTACTTCACAGAGCTATAGAACAATCAGAGAACTCTGAAGTCACTCTAGTCCACACAGTAAACATAGAGGACATCTGGGATATCAACCATGCGGAAAGGGGAACACCAGCCAAAGAATTATAGCTAATCCCTGTATCAGCCGACCAGTCAGAGAAGATTGTCCAGGTTGGCTCCTTGTTGCCTGAGAACAAGAAAGACGAACTGATCAAGTTCCTAAGGCAGAACCTCAACGTATTCACCTAGTCAGCCTCTGAGATGCCAGGAATTCCTAGAGAAGTCATTGAGCACCACCTCACGGCGCAACCACAGGGGCCCGCCCTGCGAGGCCAGAGTGGGCTCAGCGGTCAGCCCCCATTCGAATGGAGTTAGGGGGTCTTTCACTTTTGCCAGATCTAGAGAGATACTATGAGTCCTCCGTTCCAGATTCCATCGCCGCGGCCATCTGGATCACCGGTACTACTAAAAAGTCTCATGCTTACGTTACTGATGTAAGTATTATATCAGACCACGAAGACCCCGGTCGTGCTTCTGGTTTCCATTCCCATCTTCATATTGATGATAAATCTCCTCGTGCTCTGCCATAAGAACTTGGAGTCCATATCATGGTGAAGGTAAGGTAACGCTCTGATTCTTGCTCAAAAAACAGACCGAACGCGTTCGAGTTATTGGCTCGTCCGACCCGGAAGCATTCATGAGTCGCTCGTTCAACTGTCCCTTGGAGACACGGTCGAGAAGTGCCATGCATGGTCGCCCCCCGTCCTTTCTTTCTCTTGGTCCCACCCAGCGGACCCAACACCATCTGGTCAAACAAAAGATGAGGAGCTTCGCACCAACTCTCCAATCGGCCATTGATGAGGAGGTTCAGAAATTGTTAAGGGCCGGTTTCATTTGTAAGGTAACATATCCTGACTGGCTTGTAAATGTGGTCATGGTCCCCAAGGCAAACGAAAAGTGGAGGATCTGTATATACTTCATAGACCTCAACTAAGCCTGCCCGAAAGATAGCTACCCCCTACCTCATATAGACCAGCTGATAGATGCCACAGTCGGACACGAGTAGCTCGGCTTCCTAGATGCATATTCAAGCTACAACCAGATCAAGATGCACAAGCCTGACGAAGAGTGTACATACTTCATCACCAACCAGGGGCTCTTTTGCTATATGGTCATGCCTTTCAGCTAAAACAATGCCAGAGCCACCTATCAGAGGTTGGTGAATAAGGTGTTAAGAAATTAGATTGGCCATAACATGGAAGTGTACGTCAACGACTTCCTGGTGAAGAGAAAACAGGCTGACCGGTACCTAGCCGACCTGGAGGAAGCCTTACAAGTCCTTCAAAAGCACAGTAGCGAAGTATGCTTTTGGCTTCGCCTCTGGCAAGTTCCTAGGGTTCATGATCTCATAGAGGGGCATAGAGGCCAACCCTTTGAAGATCACGGCCATACTTAACATGGCCTCGCCGACCAAACCAAAGCAAGTATAGGAGCTGAATGGTCGAATAGCTTCCCTCAGTCACTTCATGTCCAAGTCGGCCTAGCAATGCCTTCCCTTTTTCAAGACACTGAAGGGAGCTGGAAAATTTGAGTGGACAGACAAGTGCCAAAAGGCCTTTGAAGACCTCAAAGCCTACCTGGCCTCGCCACCATTGTTGGTCAAGCCAAACCCTAGAGATGATCTACAGCTATACCTAAAAGTTTCAGACCTAGCGGTAAGCACAATTTTGCTAAAAGAAGAAAACAAAGTCCAACACCCCGTATACTACGTCAACAAGGTGCTATTGGACGTAGAGACTCGATATAACCCGATTGAGAAGTTAGCGCTCACTCTAGTCACGGAAGTGCAAAAACTCCAACCATGTTTCGAGGTATACCCTATCTCTGTGCTCACGAACACTCCCCTAAAAAAGGTGTTATCAAAGCCGGATGCTACCGGTTAGCTAATCAACTGGGTCGTGGAACTTGGCAAGTTTGACTTGAAGTATGTGCCCAGAACCACTATCAAGGCACAGGCCTTAGCTAACTTCATAGTGGAGAGAACCATACCAGAGGGGGACGTAGTGGTGCCAGAGCATGAGGACAAGCCTACACCGGCCAAAGTGTCGTGGACACTAGAAGTAGACGGGTCCTCTATGGATGGTAAATCAGGTACAGGGGTGATACTCACCAGCCCAAAGAAATTCAAGGTCCGATCAGCCATCAGGTTGGATTCTATACAACAAATAATGAGGCCGAGTACAAATCTCTACTGGCCGGCCTCCGATTGGCAAAAAGCCTGATGGTCAAACGACTCATAGTCGTCAGTGACTCACAGCTAGTCATTCTCTAGGTGTAAGGGAATTACGAAGCTAGGCAGCCGGGGATGCAGATGTACTTGGAGAAAGTCAACTCAGCCATAACGGCCTTCAGGAGCATTGAACTACAGTATGTGAGCAAAGACGAGAACACCGAAGCAAACGAGCTGTCTAGGTTGTCCCTGGCAGACATCTCTGAGATGGATACTACCGTGTATGTTCAGCTACTAAAACATACAAGTAGCACTACCAAAGAAGTTACACCAATCGAGGTCACTCCTAGTTGGTATGACCCCATCTACAGCTACTCTGAACAGGTACACTTTTGGAGGATACAAAGGAAGCACAACGCATCCAGGCCAAATCAAGACAATACATCATCCACCAAGATGTTTTGCACAGGAGATCCTATACCATGCCATCACTTCGATGTCTTCGATTGGAAGAAGTCGAGCAAGTGATGAAAGAAGTACATGAAGGCATCTGCGATTGGCAACAAGGCATTCGATCACTGTTCTAGAAGATCCTCAACCAAGGCTACCACTGGCCAGGGATACACAATGGCTGCATCGATTTAGTGTGTAAATGTAAGATGTCACACCCCAATTCTGCATCATTGAAAATGGTGTGATGAACCGCTAATAAACCAACAGTTCAACCAGGATCTCTAATAGGTGGTATCCATTAAAAATAAAACCATGCACATCCACAACCATAATCAGAATAAATACACATTAGCGGAAGTCTTATAGTAAATGAACTGAGAACTCTAAATGTAATAATCATAATTAAAATATCAAGTTAATATTGTATCAACTGAGACATAAATAAATAAAATATCAATTACATCCTTTTATAAATTCAAATAAAATTCTAATAGAATATGCATGAGTTGCACTGCATGAGGGGTCATGCGTTTCCTCCAAGTCTTCAGCTTCCATTGCAGCAACACGCGCATACACTGGAGCATTCATATAATCTTCAACTATAGTACCTGCATCATCAACTAAAAATATTCGACGTCGAGAGGGTGAGCACACATCATGGCTTAGTGAGCAAACAAAACAATGCAACATACATATGAATGCACTCAATTCATATCTTTGGTCTGGTAATAAGTTTGCAAAGTGTCCGGCTCGGAGAAAGCTTCCATAACGCGATCATGGATGTGGCTAGCATGCGGACAAGAAAATCCTAATTGCTATAGAAAGGATAGGTGGTCAAAGGTCACGTTTATTGACGCCGCACCTCTATACACGAGTGTGTGAAGCCGCCCAAAGGTAACGTTTATTGTCGACCCACATGCACCCACCGTAGTCAATGTACATGCAAAGGTCACATTTATTGTTATACCAGTTGCCCATACCAACACGTAAGCCCCTGCTTGTGAGGGCTAGCAATTTGGGCTCGCAACTAACCAATCCTAATGCCAATCAGTGTATCCAAGGCCTCACCCTAGCATCCCTCAATTTGTCTATAGAGATAGGGCTAAAGCCCCCTGGCAGAGTCAGAGACTACACGGTCCGAGACCACTTCCCCTCATACCCTACGACGTAATAGTTCTGCTAAGGTAATGGCGATCCGATGATGTCAATGGACAAGACTTGAGTTAGAGATAGAGCTAGAGTATTGAGGCCCTGCCTATGACACCTCCCCCTGATACTCGCTCGCATCAAGCACACCAACCACACACATACATCCACATTCCTATTCCTATCATCATCATCATCATCATGTTATAAACAATAATTAAATATGCATGAACAGTAATAATAGAAATATTGGATGACATGTTGAATGCACATAACAATCATATACGCATAAAATCATTCATGGCATTGGACTCAAGAGTAAAATAGTTTATTATTAACCAATTAGTTTAGGTCTTGTTCCCTCACCTTTACTTGATCGTAGGTCCTCTTTCAAGCTTTAAGAATCAACTATATATCGATATTATAACACTAGAAGACCTAATCAAGTCGATAGAATTTAATTATAATTAATTCAGACTTTAAAAAGCATGTTGTTAACTGGGAGTCGATGCCAGGGTCGGAGGTTCCATCGACCCTGGGTGCGACCACCCACAGTCTGGACTTCCCGAACACTGGGGGTCGATTGTTAGGGTCTGGTAGGGTCGATTGGCCATCGACCCCCCGTGCGATCCCCTGTGGGTTTCGTTAAATTTTCATCCTTCAGTCCATTCATTCATGTTTGGGGTCCTATGGCTTGCTTCTACAATCCATTCCACACATGTTCTATGGTCTAGAATCGTAGTTCATTCACCTATATGGTTTTTATGATTTCCCCCATGGTTTTCCATGAAAACCTAACCATGGATGGATGATTTGGGTTTCTCCTAGATCATTCCCTCTTCACTATCCATTCTAAGGTCTGTAGAATTACATGGAGATAGTACCCATACCTGAGAATTAGGCTTGTCTCTCTGAAGCCTTCTCTTTAATCTTCTTCTCCACTTTCCTTCTCTTCTCTTTCTCTTCTCCTTCTCTTCTCTTTCTCTCAATCTAATTAGGGTTCTAAAAGGAGTGAAAGAGGCTTAGGGATGTCCTATTTATAGAGTAGAAACTCCAAAAATAAGTCCTATTGAGATTAGAAAAGAATCCCATTGAAATTTGGAATGTTTCCAAATCACGGTTTCTGTCGGCAGACTGAGGGTCGATGAGGGGGTCGAAGATCCCGTCGACCCCTGGATATAAAATGTCCGACCCCCGGTTAAAAACTCAGGGTCTGACTTTCTATCTTGGGGGGTCCGACCCTGCCTAGCTGGGTGTGCGACCCTCCCCCTATTTTTAATGTTTTTGGGTCAGTTTATTGCGATCTCCCTCACGCACTTGATCCATTTGGATCGACCATGATGGGTAGACATGGTTCAAGGTGGTAAGACCGGATTAGTTTGATACAGGTCATATAACTCCCCCATACTTATAAAAATTTTGTCCTCAAAATTGTACATACCTTCCGAGTCAAATAAATGAGGATATTAGTTTCGCATAGCATTCTCTTCTTCCCATGTGATTTCTTCTATATCTCTACTTCTCCAGGTGACCTTAACATAATAGATATCACGGTTGCATAGTCGTTGAACCTTCCGACTAGTGATTTCAAGTTATGCTACTTCGAATGTCAAATCTTCAGTCAAATCAGGTAAATCTATTGTCAAAACGTATGTTGGATCCTTGACATACTTCTTCAATAAGAAAATGTGAAATACGTCAAGCACACTTGACATAGATGGTGGTAGTGCCAACTGGTAAGCCACTTTCCCACGCTTAGCTAAAATCTTATATGGCCCGACATATCTTGGACTTAGTTTCCCTTTCTGTCCGAACCGTTTCAGTCCTCGCATAGGCGATACTTTTAAGAATACTTTGTCACCCACGACGAACTCAAGGTCTCGACGTCGGATATTGACAAATTGCTTCTGATGATTCTGAGCTGTTCTCACTCTTTCCTTGATAATATCGACCATTCAACAAGTCTCTTTAACAAATTCCGGTCCAACAATACTACGTTCCCCAACTTTATTCCAAAACAAGGGCGTTCGACACTTTCTGCCATACAGTGCTTCATAGGGTGACATCTGTATAGTAGCCTGATAGCTATTATTATAAGCGAACTCAATTAATAATAACTTTTCATCCCATGATCATTTAAAATCAATTACACATGCTCGAAGCATATCTTCTAGAATCTGAATTGTACGCTCTGACTGTCCATCTGTCTGTAGATGGAATGCAGTACTAAACTTCAGTGTTGTACCCATAGCCTTTTGCAATCCTTCCCAAAACTTTGAAGTAAAACGTGGATCTCTATCGGACACAATGCTTTCAGGTACACCGTGTAATCGCACAATGTTATCCATATACAGCTTAGCTAACCTCTCCAGTGTATACTGAGCTCGTATCGGTATAAAGCGAGCTGTTTTAGTCAGGCGGTCTACAATCACCCAAACTACATCAACTACTCGAGGAGTCAATGGTAATCCTGTGACGAAGTCCATAGTGATGCAGTCCCATTTCCATGCTAGTTCCGGTAACGGCTGTAACAGTCCTGCTGGTCTTTGTCGTTCAGCCTTTACTTTCTGACAATTTAGGCATTGAGACACGAACTTAGCTACATCTGCTTTCATTCTTCTCCACCAATATAATTTCTTTAGATCATGATACATTTTTGTACTTCCAGGATGTATCGAATAGATGGTGGTATGGGCTTCTTTCATCAATCGGTATCTAATGTCCAAGCTTTCTGTTTCAGGTACAGATATTCTTCCTTTGTAATTCAGTACCTTTTCTTCGTCCAAGGTGAACTCAGGGTTAGTTCTACCTTTTTCGATGTCCTCTTGTACCGTTCTTAGGTAAGAGTCTGATTTGATAGTTGTCTTCACTTCATCGACTATATCCAGTATAATCTTCAATGCGGCGAACATATTTGAAAACCGATGAATAAACCCTTGGTTGGCTGATCCATCTGGTGCATCTATCACAAACTGCTCATTACCGTGCTTGAATACCTTTCTGGTAGTACACATTGCGGCAGTTGTGCTAACCTCTCCTTGAGATTTTATCATTGCCTTTCTACTCAACGCATCAGCTACTACATTAGCTTTCCCCGGATGATGCTGGATATCACAATCATAGTCTTTCAATAGTTTCAGCCATCTTCTTTGTCTCATATTCAGCTCCTTCTAATTAAATAGATAAGTAAGACTTTTATGGTTTGATTTAATCTGAAACTTCTCCCCGTACAGATAATGTCTCCATATTTTGACAGCATGTACTACTTCCGCTAGTTCCAAATCATGTATAGGATAGTTCTTCTCATGTGTCTTCAGTTGTCTTGATGCATAAGCAATTACTTGTTCTCCTTGCATAAGTACACATCCTAATCCCAGTCTTGACACATCGGTATACAAGATAAATGGTTGTCCTGGAATCTGGATGGTCAAGATAGGAGCTGATATCAATCTAGCCTTCAAGGTTTGGAAACTTTTCTCACATTTATCCGTCCAAACATACTTCTCGCCCTTCTTACTCAAACTGGTAAGAGGTACGGTAATTCGGGAATAATCTTCCACAAATCATCGATAATATCCAGCTAGGCCAAGAAAACTTCTAATTTCTGCAACGCTCTTCGGTGCTTCCCACTTTACAATAGCCTCGATCTTGCTGGGATCCACTTTAATTCTTTCAGCGGATACTACATGGCCTAGAAATGCGACTTTCTTTAGCCAAAAGTCACACTTTGTAAGTTTAGCGTAGAGCTTTTCCTTCCGTAGTCGCTGTAGAACGGCGTTTAGATTCTTAACATGCGTTTCCTCGTCCTTAGAGTAGACTAATATATCATCAATGAATACAATAATCGATGTATCCAACATGTCGTGGAAAACCCGGTTCATAAGTCCCATAAAGGTTGCTGGTGCGTTTGTCAATCCAAAAGACATGACTAAAAATTCATAATGTCCATATCTGGTCCTGAATGCTGTCTTGGGAATATCATCATCCTTAATCTTCAGCTGATGGTAGCCTGACCGAAGATCAATCTTGGAGAACACTTTGGCACCTTCCAACTGATCGAATAGGTCATCGATCCGAGGCAATGGATACCGATTCTTGATTGTCAGTTTATTCAGTTCTCGATAGTCTATACACAATCGAACACTATCGTCCTTCTTCTTCACGAATAATACTGGCACTCCCCATGGTGATATGCTAGGGTGAATGTAACCCTTGTCCAGCAGTTCTTGTAGTTGTACTTTCAATTCCTTCAGTTCAGTAGGAGCCTTTCGATACTGGTGCGGCTCTAGGTATAAGATCTATAACAAACTTTGTAGCTTGGTCGGGTGGTAATCCTGGTAGTTCTTCAGGAAATACGTCTGGAAAGTCACGCACGACATCAATTTCTTCCATTCGTGGTGCTTCCTTAGTAAGGTCGACCACAGATACTAAATACCGGACTACTCCTTTCTCAAGGCACTTCCTAGCCTTTAGCGCAGAGAGTATGAGCTTTCGTTTACGGGGAAGTTTGGTTCCCGAAAAACTGAACTCTACTCCTTCCTTGTCTTTAAATGTCAGCTTCTTTTCGGTACTCAATAGGTTTGCAGAATGCCGAACTAACCAGTCCATTCCCAAGATGACGTCAAAGTCTGCCATCTCAAGTTGGATCAAGGTTGCATCCAAGGTCTTTTCATCAATAAGAACTGGACATGGTCCATAACCTTTTTCTAACTCCACTTCTAATCCCATAGGTGATCGTACAAGTAGTTTGCAGTCTAAGGATTTAAGGGGTAGATTTAACTTCATTCCAAATGTCATAGATATAAAGGAATGAGTAGCTCCTGAATCAAAGAGTACTCTGGCGGGAATGCCATTAATAGGTACGATACCTGTGATTTATTTTGGTTTAGTCTACATGCTCATACAATGTAATACAACTAACTAAAAATTTAAGTCATACCTGTGACCACATCAGGCGATGCGGCAGCATCCTCAGATGTAACCACATAAACTCGTCCTTGATGTAGCTGCTTCTTGGGCTTAAGACATTCCCTTGCCATATGTCCTACTTAGTTGCAGTTAAAACATTTTATCCCTTCAGTAATTGGCTTTTGTTGATGTTGAGCTACTGGAGTAGTCTTGGTTGCAGCGGTAAAGCCTTGAGCACGGAAGGGTTTGAATGTCTTGTTATTCCCTCCGTTATAAGAATTTCCAGTTGACCTTTTTATACCTCTATTTTGCATGAAATAACTCTCCTTCTGGCTCGATTCTATGACTCGAGCAATTTGTGCCGCTTCATTATAGATTTTCTTTTCATGTCCCAGAACATGCTTACGGATGCTTCCCCTAAGTCTCATGACGAACCTTCAGGTCTTGGTGTTTTCCTCCTGCATACTGGTGGGTGCAAAGAAGAACAGCTCTTCATAACGCTGTTAATATGCATCCACGGTCATCTACCCCTGATATAAACTCAGGAACTCTCTTTCCATAGAATCTCTGAAACTTCTCGGAAAGTACTTCTCAAAGAACGCCTCCTTATAAATATCCCATGTCAGTTGGGCGTGCTTTGTAAGTAAATACGTCATGGTGAATCTCCACCAATGGTGTTCATCTCCTTTCAGCATAAAGGTGGCACATAACACTTCTTCTTCATTTAGTGTCATCATCATAAAGTTTATTTCCATTTCGTCAACCCAGTGTTCCGGCCATAAAGGATCTGTTGGCTTGCCATTGAATTCTCTGGGCTTTAGTTTCAGAAAACGCTCCACCAGTCTGGAATGGTCTAGTTGCTGCGGGACATACGCTCCATACATAGGTGGTTGGTATTGATATCCACCTTGAGCTATCTTAGGTTTCGGTACTTGAGCCTGCATGATAGGAGTCTGAGGTGCGTGGGGTACTGTGTTACTCCCCCCTGGTGTTGTGCTTGCCTATCCAGCTGGCATTGGAGGTGTTTGTGCAGCTGGAAGAGTTATGCCTATGGCAGCTTGGATAGTAGCTTGTGCCTATTGCATCTGTTGCAGCTGTTGGGCCAAGTTCATTACGACTGTGGCCAAGTCTGTAGGTGGAGCTGGCAGATTGGTAGGATTTGCCTGCCCATTTATGACGGACGGTGTAGTGTTCATATTCCCTTGTGTTCCCGGTTGTGTCTGGTTATCTTCCCCAATAGGTGGTGGTGGTGGAATAGAGTTACGGCTCTGTCAGATTACTCTGCGTCCCGCCATTTATTAATCTGTTAGTGGGATTGCCTGAAATCATTGAACACGAGAGACAATCATTAAATACTTCATTCTCATATTTTAAAACCACTAACAAATGTAAATTTCAAATTTTTTCAGATCATTCTTTCGAAATGCTGTGTTTTCACTGCAGGGTCGATGGTGGGGGTCGATGGGTGTCCGACCCTCACTCTGCGACCCTGGGAAATCACCAATTCTTTTCGAGAGCCGAGGGTCGATGGGGGGGTCGGAGGATGTCTGACCCAGGGTGCGACCCCTAGTTCTCTGTCAGATTCCCGAGAGCCGAGGGTCGATGCGGGGGTCGATGCGGGGGTCGATTGTTTTAATCGAATTTTTCGACCCCCGGACTAAATATCTGATTTTTAAGTTCCAATTCAAAGTCCATTTCTCATTCTTTCTTCTCCGCTTCGACTCAACTCGTCCCTCCGAGTTGCTACAGTGACAACTCCGATCCGTTGGTGGTTTGCACTCCTTGTTTCATCGTCTACACCTCCGCTACAGGTATGTCTTCTACCTTTTTATGTTTTTATGTTTCTTTACCTAGGTTTTCGCTCGTTTATCTCATATTTTTCAAATTAAACTTTTTCCAATCGTAAAAATTCAATTTTTATTGGGGGATTTTTTTGTTGGTGACTCAAGCAACAAAAGCCCTAAAAAATATTCGAGTTTCATCGGTTGGTTATCGAGAAACTCGAAATTTACACTTTTTGCCCTAATTTTGTCGAGATTTTAAATTTCTTGAAATTTCTTGCAATTCAATCTAATTAGTTAAAATTTCCTAATGTATGAGTCTCACAGGATAGACTAGGATCTATGTAAGTCCTCCTACCCACGTGTATAGGTGAAAAGTGAGGCTTTTGACTAATTTACGTCGTTATTATGTCGAAATTTTAGATTTTTACTCTCTACTAATCCATTATTTATTTTTCTTTCTTATTTGCAGATACTATGGCTCGTACCAAGGTACCATGAGTTTGTGACCATCTTCGCTTCCGTTCCAATGAAGCCGAGGCACAGTATGCCCACTACGCTTGCAAGAAGATAGAGGGCGGCCGCAAAGTGGACATGGCTAGCTTAGCCTTGTTCAATGTGGACGGGGCCTTTGGTGATATGGGATGGCTTCTTGTCATCACCTATGACGTGTGTACCTATCCTGACTTGGTACGCCAGTTCTACTGTAATCTCTAGGTGGTGGGAGATTACAATGATGTTGAGAGGGGTGGTGAGCTTCGAATCACCAGCTACATCAAGGGGGTTGATGTTTCATTTGATTATCGGCAGCTGACCGACTTGTTGGGCATTTCCTATGCTGGCCCCTTGGTATTTTGTGCCCCTGGAGAGCCCCAGTTCTTTTCTCTACAGATGAGGGCTGAGATTGATAGCTAGCTCATCAGACCTGATCGTTGGCAGATGAAAGCGAGTTATCTGCGCTCAGATCCACGGGTATACTGCAAGATCATTTAGCATAACCTGATACCGTAGAGTGGTCATTACGAGAGGGTCTCCCAGTTGACCCAGTATCTATTATACTGCATATGCACTAGGCAGACCGTCTGTCTTCCCTACATCATCATGCGTACGATGATCAGTGCCACGTTTCCCAGTCACACTGGTAACCTTCCTTATGGATGCATGATCACAACCTTGCTTACCCGCCTGGGGGTTGATTTATTGGATGAGAAGATTCATGAGAAATCCTTCTCATCGCCTCTAGATTGGGAGGCTATCTGCAAGATGGGCATGCGGGATGCCTAGGTCAGTGATGAGGAGAGGAACGCGATGGTGCGCCCTCGCACTCGAGTGGAGATGGCCAACGCTGAGGCAGCAGCAGTAGCAGCCGCCGGAGCAGGGATTCATGGGGATGATGACGACTGGCTATACATGGATGTAGATGCCATACCTCCTCGATCACCTAATCATGCTACTGGAGCTGGTCCGTCTTCTTCAGCTGGTCCTTCGCATGCAGTTGGTCCTTCGTATGCTCCTTCTGATGACATGATGGGGATATTGCATGAGATACGAGAGGCTTAGCATATGTCTGACTTGAGGATGAGAGAGATTCTAGAGGCTCAGCACTCGTCCGATCAGCAGTGGGAGAGCTTTTAGCTGCTCAGCACGTATCGGATCAGCGGATGGGAGAGCTGAGGGATGCTCAGCGTGTGACTGACCAGCGGTGGCTAATTCATAGCTAGTCTCCAGACGACCCAGACTCAGATAGCTTGGTTGACTAGAGTCTACGCTGAGGACTATGATAGAGACCGTGAGGCACCGCCAACCCCATCACCTCCAGCTTCTTGATGTACTTCGTTTATTTTTCTTTTTGTATTTCAGAGTAATTGTCCGGACTGTGGACGGTACTCTTCTTAATCATATATATATAAACATTTGTTCTTCCTTTTGGTTGTATATAAATTTATTTCTCATTTAATAGATGCATTATTCTCTTTCAGTTTAGTCTCAAACAACACAGATGCTTATGGTGTGTTATTATTACATCTTTTAAATTTTTATCCTATCTCAGTTCACGACCTTTTGTGGAAGTATACGGTTTCACAGAAAAAGCTTGAGATGCTCTGATACCAAGTTGTCACACCCCAATTCTGCACCATTCAGAATGGTGTGATGAACCGCTAATAAACCAATGGTTCAACCAGGATCTCTAATAGGTGGTATCCATTAAAATAAAACCATGCACATCCACAACCATAATCAGAATAAATACACAATAGCGGAAGTCTTATAGTAAATGAACTGAGAATTCTAAATGTAATAATCATAATTAAAATATCAAGTTATTGTTGTATCAACTGAGACATAAATAAATAAAATATCAATTACATCCTTTTATAAATTCAAATAAAATTATAATAGAATACGCATGCGTTGCACCCGCATAAGGGGTCATGCGTATCCTCCAAGTCTTCAGCTTCCATTGCAGCAACACGTGCATACACCGGAGCATTCATATAAACTTCAACTGTGTTAGTCCCAGGTTGACACTGAGAAGAGGAGGGGTGAATCAGTGGCCACTAAAAACTTTTTCCACTAAACAATTTGCCCTGATGCTATGAACACTGCTGCTAAGAGCTGTTGATCAAACTGTGCTATGCTGCCTTGAGCTGATTTCTTGAGACCTTCTCACAGACAATCTGTCAAACACATTTCATGCACACACCAACCACCCACCCACAGGTATCCATACCAGGGGCTTGGTCTGCCAAGTGTGTACACCCAAACCTGCAGCACACGGACTTCTATTCCACAATCACAATCACACGCATGGGACACACAATATAACGTGGTTCACCAATCACACATTGTGATGGCTACTCCACGGGGCAATACCCTAACCAGGGTTTCGTATATACCCGATACACAACATAAATGCTACGGTTGCACCTACAACCCCGATGCTACAACATCAACCGCATTCACAGCTACAACTGTGCTCGAGGCACCTACCCCAACTCCAGTCAAGCACCCACTTGACAGGTTATACAAAATGGATATCATAAATCATTACAAACCCTTCCCATATATCTCTGATACAATAAGTAGGATTTGTGTGCGTGATTACCTTCCCGGCGTGATCACAGTAAGATTAGTTCTCACCAAATGGATGTTCCAAGCTCTCCAGTAGTAATAGATACGCTTCGTCAATGGAATGGACCTTCGGCATTCTTCTAACGCATCTCGCACACCATCAATCACATCAAACTGTCAGTCATACTCACACTTCACTTCAAACTGCTCAAATACCCATGTGTATCAGAAGGAAGAAGGTGAAGAGTGATTTGTTCTTCAAAGAAAGCTCCAAAGCACCATTTCCCCCAAAACCAGTAGCTCTTTTCACCAAAACCTTCGTTCTAACAGGTTCTGCTCGGAGAGAGAAAGCTGTGAGTTTTTGAATCGCCTCAATCGGAGATCGGACGGCCAAGATATGGCCAAAAGATGCTCGGCCAGTGAGATTATTCCAAATGGAATCTCCGACCATGATTCGGTGCGCCGCGACACACCATAGCGACGCCGCATCTGACGCAATGTACATCGTTGTCGTCCGTTGATTGGCGGAGAAGGTATCTTTGTCTTCAGGCCGTTGGATCAAAGCGCAAAGGGCGGGATCTCCTCTAGGCCCTCCGATCGGCCTCAACGCGTCAGGCGCGATCGGAGTCTACGAGATCCATCGGATGCGCATCTTTTGCGCATGTGCACCATGTGCGTGCTCCACCGAATCAGGGATACACTCCCGTGCGACGCAAACCACCATTTAATCTTGCTTTCAGCCACTCAGAAGGCTCGCGATGGAATCTTTGCGCGAATCTGACGCTATGCCAGATCCCGCATTTTTGACAGCCCTCCATTTGGAATCTTGCTGTCGTGGCTTGATCCAAGCCACCCATACGGAATATGCTCTCTTCAAAATGACCAAAATACCCCTGTGAATGTGTGGTAATGCCCTGTAAGTCGATTTTTTTCCAGTAGGGTTCGGACATTTTCCTTCATTGCAGCATTTCGTCGAACCGGCTGCGTGCATGCCTCTGCCCAGCGCATGCGCGCAGCGCTGGCCTGCTGCGTGCGCACGGCGCTGGCTTCCTACGTGCGCGTGGCACTGGCTTGCTGCGTGCACGCGGCGCTGGCTTGCTACGCGCGTGCGGGCTCTGCTGCGCGGTGCTGCCGAGCAAGCCTTGCGCGCGGCATGCCTTGCGAGCGGCGCTGGCTTGCTGCGCGCGGGCGGCATGCCTTGCGAGCGGCGCTGGCTTGCTGCGCGCGCGCGGCATGGCCTTGCACACGGGGCTGCTACTGCGTGGCCCTGCTGTGCGTGGCCTTGCTGTGCGTGGCCTGTGCGCATGCCCTGCTGTGCGTGGCCTGTGCGCATGCCCTGCTGGCCTGTTGCCATGGGCATCGGCCCTACTGGCTGCCATGCTGGCCTGGCCACCCAAAGTGGGACCCACCTGGTCCCCACCCATTCTCTCTCCTCTTTCTTTCTCTTTCATTTTCTCTCTCTTCTATTTTCTCTCTCTTCTTTCTCTCTCTTCTTTAGTTGGACTGTTTCATCAATTAAGCTTCATTCTCTTTGGCTGCTTGACTGACGGAGAGTCCTACAGATACTCTCTCTCCTCCATATCACTTTCTCTGCTTGGGTTGCCAACAATGACAACACTGACTGCACTGACTGGACAGGGTGTCAACAAACTGTAGTACCTGCATCATCAACTAAAAATATTCGACGTCGAGAGTGTGAGCACACATCATGGCTCAGTGAGCAAACAAAACAATGCAACATACATATGCATGCACTCAATTCATATCTTTGGTCTGGTAAATAAGTTTGTAATGTGCTATAGAAAGGATAGGTGGCCAAAGGTCACGTTTATTGACGCCGCACCTCTATACACGAGTGTGTGAAGCCGCCCAAAGGTAACGTTTATTGTCGACCCACATGCACCCACCATAGAAAATGTACATGCAAAGATCACGTTTATTGTTGTACCAGTTGCCCATACCAACACGTAAGCCCCTGCTTGCGAGGGCTAGCAATTTGGGCTCGCAACTAACCAATCCTAATGCCAATCAGCGTATCCAAGGCCTCACCCCAGCATCCCTCAATACATCCATAGAGATAGGGCTAAAGCCCCCCAGCAGAGTCAGAGACTACATGGTCCGAGACCACTTCCCCTCATACCCTACGACGTAATAGTTCTGCTAAGCTAATGGCGATACGACGATGTCAGTGGATAAGACTTGAGTTAGAGATAGAGCTAGAGTGCTGAGGCCCCGCCTATGATACCTCCCCTTGATACTCGCTCGCATCAAGCACACGAACGACACACATACATCTACATGCCTATTCCTTTCATCATCATCATCATGTTATAAACAATAATTAAATATACATGAACAATAATAATTGAAATATTGGATGACATGTTGAATGCACATAACAATCATACACGCATAAAATCAATCATGGAATTGGACTCAAGAGTAAAATAGTATATTATTAACCAATTAGTTTAGCTCTTGTTCCCTCATCTTTACTTGATCGTAGGTCCTCTTTCAAGCTTTAAGAATCAACTATATATCAATATTATAACACTAGAAGACCTAATCAAGTCGATAGAATTTAATTAGAATTAATTCGGACTTTAAAAAGCATGCTGTTAACTGGGGGTCGATGCCAGGGTCGCAGGTTTCATCGACACTGGATGCGACCACCCACAGTCTAGACTTCCCGAACACTGGGGGTCGATTGTTAGGGTCTAGTAGGGTCGATTGGCCATCGACGCCCAGTGCGACCCCCTCTGGGTTTCATCAAATTTTCATCCTTCAGTCCAGTCCTTCGTGTTTGGGGTCCTATGGCTTGTTTCTACAATGCATTCCACACATGTTCTATGGTCTAGAACCGTAGTCCATTCACCTATATGGTTTTTATGATTTCTCCCATGGTTTTTCATGAAAACCTAACCATGGATGGATGATTTGGGTTTCTCCTAGATCATTCCCTCTTCATTATCCATTCTAAGGTCTGTAGAATTACATGGAGATAGTACCCGTACCTGAGAATTAGGTTTCTCTCTCTGAAGCCTTCTCTTTAATCTTCTTCTCCACTTTCCTTCTCTTCTCTTTCTCTCCTCCTTCTCTTCTCTTTCTCTCAATCCAATTAGGGTTCTAAAAGGAGTGAAAGAGGCTTAGGGACGTCCTATTTATAGAGTAGAAACTATAAAAATAAGTCCCATTGAGATTAGGAGGGAATCCCATTGAAATTTGGAAAGTTTCCAAATCACGGTTTCTGTCGGTAGACTGGGGGTCGATGAGGGGGTCGGAGATCCCGTCGACCCCTGGTTCTAAAATGTCCGACCCCCGGTTAAAAACTAAGGGTCTGAATTTCTATCTTGGGGCGTCCGACCCTGCCGAGCTGGGTGTGCGATCCTCCCCCTATTTTTAATATTTTTGGGTCAGTTTAATACCTGGGATCGCGATCTCCCTCACGCACTTGATCCATTTGGCTCGACCATGATGGGTAGACCTGGTTCAAGGTGGTAAGACCGGGTTAGTTTGATACGGGTCTTACATAAGAAGTGTTAGTTTTATGCACCATTACCACATGCTTTGGCCGCCCCCTACAGCCCATCACCAGCCCTCTCCCCTTCGCCATGTGGGATATGGACATTATGGGGCCCTTCCCCAATGTAACTTATAAACAAAAGTATGTCATTGTGGCTATTGACTACTTCACGAAGTGGATCGAGGTTGAGGCCGTTGCAAAGATTGACTCAACCAAGGTAGAGCAATTCTTCAAGCATTCTGTGATATACAGGTTCAGCGTGCCCCGAATCCTCATGACAGATAATGGCACACAGTTTGCCAGCACGTCCTTTGTAGAGTTCTACACAGAGTTCTGGATCGATCATCGTTTTGGGTCGGTCGGCCACCCACAAACCAGGGAACAAATGGAGGCCACTAATAAAACCATACTGTCAGGTCTGAAAAAGAGGGTGGCCAATGAAAAGAAAAAGTGGGTCGATGAGCTACCAAGCATTGTCTGGTCATACAGGACCACTAGCAGAACCCCCACTAGAGAAACTCCTTTCATGCTTGCCTTCGGAATAGAAGCAGTTATCCCAATAGAAGAACTTCACCCCACATATCAGATTCTGAACTTCAATGAAGAGACCAACTCCAACAATATCTGAATCAATCTTGATGACTTAGAGGAGGTCAAGGAATCGATGACATTCAGAGTGGCCGAATACCTGTAGGCAATGGCCCGACACTATGAAAAAATAGTGCGGCCTAAGATATTCCAAGTAGGGGACCTAGTCCTCCAGAAGGCAGCGGTCTCTGAGCCGACCAACCAGGGTAAGATGGCCAAAAATTGGAAAGGCCCTTACCGTGTCATCAAGATAGGCCGAACCTGGATCATACACTTTGGCAACCCTCAGCGGAGATGAGATCATGCCACCAATCTTCGCAAATTCTACCTGTGAGCCTCACTCAGCGCCATCTCAACTTACTTCTTGTTCCTTAGTTTTTCAGTTAAGTAGGATTTCTTTCAGTTGAGTCGGCCAACCAGTCTAGGCCTATTATGTAACTTTCTCTTTCATAGCAAGTAGTTTCAGTTGTAAGCTCGACCCTTACGGGCATCCACCGAGATGAAGTTTTAAATACATGAAGTCTTCTCGTCGCGTCCCCACATGCGAACAATTATGCACCACATATCTCTAAATAGTCATTTTATTTGGCCCAACCAGCCTACTCATACCCATAGGTAGGTACGAGTAGCATGCCGGTCCTAAGTGGCTCTGCCTACTCATACCCACACATAGGTATGAATAGCATGCAGTTCTCAGTAACCTCTGCCTACCCATACCCATAAACAGATATGAGTAGCTCGCAGACCATACTTGATACGGCCTATTCATACCCACCAGTAGGTACGAGTAGCATGCTGGTCCTAAGTGACTCTACCTATTCATACCCACAAGCAAGTATGATTAGCATGCAGACCTGTAAGACCCGTATCAAACTAACTCGGTCTTATCACCTTGAACCAGGTCTACCCATCATGGTCGAGCCAAATGGATCAAGTGCATGAGGGAGATCACGATCCCAGGTATTAAACTGACCCAAAAACACTAAAAATAGGGGGAGGGTCGCACACCCAGCTAGGCAAGGTCGGACCCCCCAAGATAGAAAGTCAGACCCTGAGTATTTAATCGGGGGTCGGACATTTTAGAACCAGGGGTCGACGGGATCTCCGACCCCCTCATCGACCCCCAGTCTGTCGACAGAAACCATGAATTGGAAACTTTCTAAATTTCAATGGGATTCTTTCCTAATCTCAATGGGACTTATTTTTGGAGTTTCTACTCCATAAATAGGACGTCCCTAAGCCTCTTTCACTCCTTTTAGAACCCTAATTGGATTGAGAGAAAGAGAAGAGAAGGAGAAGAGAAAGGAAAGAGAAGGAAAGTGGATAAGAGGATTAAAGAGAAGGCTTAAGAGAAACCAGCCTAATTCTCAGGTATGGATACTATCTCCATGTAATTCTACAGACCTTAGAATAGATAGTGAAGAGGGAATAGTCTAGGAGAAACCCAAATCATCCATCCATGGTTAGGTTTTCATGGAAAACCATGGGGGAGATCATAAAAATCATATAGGTGAATGAACTACGGTTCTAGACCACAGAACATGTGTGGAATGGATTGTAGAAGCAAGTCATAGGACCCCAAACACGAAGGAATGGACTATAGGATGAAAATTTGACTAAACCCATAGGGGTCGCACGGGGGGTCGATGGCCAATCGACCCTACTAGACCCTAACAATCGACCCCCAGTGTTCGGGAAGTCCAGACTGTGGGTGCTCGCACCCAGGGTCGATGGAACCTCCGACCCTGGCATCGACCCCCAGTTAACAGCATGCTTTTTAAATTAGAATTAATTCTAATTAAATTCTATCGACTTGATTAGGTCTTCTAGTGATATAATATGGATATATAGTTGATTCTTAAAGCTTGAAAGAGGACCTACGATCAAGTAAAGATGAGGGAACAAGACCTAAACTAATTGGTTAATAATAAACTATTTTACTCTTGAGTCCAATGCCATGATTGATTTTATGCGTGTATGATTATGATTGTTATGTGCATTCAACATATCATCCAATATTTCTATTATTATTGTTTGTGCATATTTAATTATTGTTTATAACATGATGATGATGATGATGATAGGAATAGGCATGTGGATGTATGTGAGTGGTTGGTGTTCTTGATGCGAGCGAGTATCAGGGGGAGGTGTCATAGGCGGGGCCTCAGCACTCTAGCTCTATCTCTAACTCAAGTCTTGTCCACTTACATCGTCGTATCTCCATTACCTTAGTAGAACTATTACGTCGTAGGGTATGAGGGGAGGTGTTCTCAAACCGTGTAGTCTCTGACTCTACCGGGGAACCTTAGACCTATCCCTATGGACGTATTGAGGGATGCTGGGGTGAGGCGTTGGTTATACTGATTGGCATTAGGATTGGTTAGTTGCGAGCCCAGTTTGCGAGCCCTCGCCAGCAGGGGCTTACGTGTTGGTATGGGCAACGGGTACAACAATAAACGTTACCTTTGCGTGTACATTGTCCATGGTGGGTGCATGTGGGTCGACAATAAATGTTACCTTTGGGCTGCTTCACACACTTTTGTATAGAGGTGCGGCGTCAATAAACGTGACCTTTGGCCACCTATCCTTTCTATAGCACATTGCAAACTTATTTACCAGACCGAAGATATGAATTAAATGCATGCATATGTTTGATGCATTGTTTTGTTTGCTCACTGAGCCATGATGTGTGCTCTCTCGACGTCAAATATTTTTAGTTGATGATGCAGGTACCGCTGTTGAAGATTATATGAGTGCTCCAGTATACGCGCGTGTTGCTGTGATGGAAGTTGATGACTTAGAGGATACACATGACCCCTCATGCGAGTGCAACTCATGCGTATTTTATTAGGATTTTATTTGAATTTATAAAAGGACGTAATTGATGTTTTTTTTATTTATGTCTCAATTGATACAACAATAATTTGATATTTTAATTATGATTATTACAGTTAGAGTTCTCAGTTCATTTACTATAAGACTTTCGCTATTGTGTATTTATTTTGATTATGGTTGTGGATGTGCATGGTTTTATTTTTAATGGATACCTCCTATTAGAGTTCCTAGTTGAACCGTTGGTTTATTAGCCGTTCATCACACTGTTCTGAATGGTGCAGAATTCGGGTGTGACAAGACCTCACTAACATCTGCCTACTGATACCCACAAGCAAGTATGATTAGCATGCAGACCTCTTATGGGTAGGTACCAAGCCGACCCTAACGATAAGAGCCAGGAGCAAACCACTCATGGGTACTTACTAAACTCATTCATCCCTTAACCAACTTATGCAAAAATCAAGTGCACTTTGCCTACCATACATTCAGACCGACTACACTTCAGAGGTATGAGAGGTACATAAAGACAAGGACAAGCAAAGTAAAGAAGTAAAGACAAGATAGTAAAGACAATACAGAGCAGCAAAAACATATTCCATTAATAAAAGCCCACGATGGGGCAACACTTTACAAGAAAAATAAAAAGCAAAAAAAGATAGTAGCCACGCAAGGCTAAGGGCACCCCTGAGCTCTATGAGGGACCATCCTTGGTGGCTGGGTCAACATTTGAACCTCCCTGAGGGTCATCACTTAGCAAGATGATTTTTGAGGCACCTTGTAGGGAGGCAGATAATCCTCCATGGTGTCTCAGCTACCTCCCGCTCGGTCACTCCCTCTCCCCCTGCTTGGCCAACAGGGGAAGGTCTGAGAAGTCGACCTCCACCCCCTTCCCCACAAGGTACTACTGCAGGTAGAGGACCTCCTTCTAAAAGAACCCACTCGTAGCCTCCTCCACCTCGTCAGCATACTGGACCGATCCTCGGTATTTCGCCACGGCTTACTCCTGGACTTCTGCTTGAGCCTCCTCCTTGGCTTCCTTGGCCAATGTAGCCTCAGTCTCATCAACCCGTTAGGCATCCTCTACCACTCAGAGCTTCACCTATACCCAGTGAACCCTCTCATGCTCCTCAAACAAGGATTTCTCTGCCTTGTCCAAGGACACCCTGAGGTTGGCCTTCTGAGTAGCGAGGCCAATCACTTCGGCTGTCTTCTCATGGAGCTCCTCCTGGACGGTCTTCAGAGCCTCCCTGGCTGCCTCCTTAGCCACTTTCAACTTGCCCAGCTCGACGCACAGTGAGGCCGCCTTCTGGCACAACTCTGCTACAAGATTGCCACCCTAGAAAGTAACCAACAAAGGGGTCAGTTGATATACATGAAAGAAAACAAAGGTCAAGAAGTTTGAGAGTCCTTACCTAGGCATTGTTGAGGAACACCTACTTCAACAGGTCCCCCATCTCTAGAGACGTGGTATAGGCAACGTCCTCCGGTAGCCAGTTCTGCATCACCATGATTCGCGTCGCGTGGGTGCTCTTGAACACTGAGTTGGTGCTCTTCAAGTTGAGCTATGGAATGAAGGGGGTTGGACCCTGGTGCCCCTCGGCATCCTCCCTCCCTACCTGGAGCGCATCCCCCGGAGTCTTCTGGTCAACTAACTAGGTTAAGTCGACCGTCTCGGTGGACTGGGTAGGTTACATTTCCTTTGCCGCTGGCTCCCGCTGCTCTTTCACCCGTGGACCCACCTTCAGGGTCCCCTAGGTTTTATGGATATCAGTCGGCAAGTCTTGGGCAGACTTGATTTTCTTCTTAGCCCCCTCCATTGGGCCAGCCTCTTGCCCTTTTGGTCCTTGGTTGCCCTAGGGACTGAGTAACAACCCCACTAGCAGGGGCATCCTTTGGAGCAGCCGATCTGCCAACCTCCGCTGCCCTCTAGCAAGAATCCGAGCGACCAGCTAGTCGTCGAAGAAGTTCACTACAGTAAAAAAGAGCAATTACACAGTCAGTACTGATCATAATAGTCTGATCGGAGGTTAAAAGCTATGCTTTAAAACTCACCTAGTAGGCCATGCTCGGTCAGGGTCTGGGGGTCCGCCAGGTCTACGTAGGGGACTGTTTGCCCCTCCTTTACCCTTCGAAAGACATGCCTCTCCTCCAAAGTCAAAGCAGGCGCCTTGTTAAACCTAGACGCGTCAACTATGAGCCACACGTTCGACAGGGGGAGTGGCAAGCCGCCAGGCGGGAAACCTACAAAGAAGTATTTTTCTTTCCACCCATGGATGGAGGAAGGCTTTTGGGAGATTAGAGGGAGCTTCTTCACATCCCTCTGGCTGAAGTAGTACCAATCACTCACGAAATTTGTTTCGGTCAGACTACTGAATTTAAATAAAAATCAAAACATGTTCACGGTTGCAGTCTCACCAAGACTGCAGATGAAGATGATGAAGGCGTAGATGCAACGCCACCCGTTCGGAGTCAATTGGGTAGGGGCAATGCAGTACACCTTTAAAAAATCCACTAACAGGGGGTGAAGGGGGAATCTAAGGCTGGACTTCAATGTGTATTCATATATGTAGACCTCAGAAGGGAGTATGGTGCAAGCCCTTTGCCCGAGCATAGAAGGACAGACTACGACATCTGTCATGGGAGCCCTAAGCTAATAGGTCCTGCAGATTTGGGACAAAGCCACCTTGGAAGCAACCCTGTTGGGTATCTGCAAGGCTGGGAGTCTCTCAAGGGGAGGAATACTCTTGCGAGTGACCCGCCGAGCGGAGGTACCTGCTAGATGGCTCTACTCGGCCACCTCAGAGGACTCATGGTCAGAATCCTTTATAATGACGTGCTTGGAGGCCGAGGGGAAGACCTTCAGTGATTTGAGGCACTTCATAGCTTTATAAGACCCCTCCAACTCGGTGGCCTCCGAGCTGAATTCTAAACTAATGGAGTCTCTAAATCTCCTTTTCTTCTGGGCAGTGGACTGCTCGCCTTGATAAAGGGGTCAGAAGACTGCTCCAAAGAGGAAGTCTTGTACTGGGCCATCGACACTCTCCTATTTACTCTACCTCTCACTAGAGAGCACACTATTGGAAGAAGAGGAAGAAACTCACAAAAAAATTGAAGACCGGAAAGACCTCCGACCAAACACTTTGAGCTCCGACCTCAAATCGTCCAAATGACAGAACAAAAGGAGGGAAAATCATATTTATAAGGCCCAAAATTTGAAATCGACTGAGTAACTCCCACCCACGAGTCGCAACAGTAGTGGCTGGAGATCTGTCGCGCCGGACACAACATGACAGGCTGACGTCAGCCCATCATTATGACTCTATGCACGTGGCTTTATTGCACATCTTCTTGAGACTCGTCGATTGACTCCCCGCCGTTGGATGAAGCCAACCATTCTTGATCATGGCAGTCCTTTATGGCGTGGTTTCTCAAGGTGCATCGGTTCTTTTCTAGCCGTCGGATGGGGCTAACTGTTCATTGACTTAGAGATCGACGGTGAGATTTGTGTGGCACTTCGCATTCATGACTCCTCGAATTCCATGCATAAATGGTTAGTAGATATAGCTGGGGACAACTACCATGTGCTTGATCGGAGGCTCTGATCACATCATAAGCCGATCGGGTAATAATAAGGCGATTGACAAGCACGACTCAGTAGACTCAAGTTGTGTCTAACCGGACTTAGAGTATTTGTTGGAGGGTATTTGCACTATCGAATCCTTCGCATCCGATAGTGCAAGGGGCATCTGTTATGGGGGAAAAACATCACCCAATTAAAATCTTACACGTGACATCCAAAAATACCTAAGCCAACCAAGCATGATAAAGTGGTGCTCGGCCTTGCATGCTCGGAGTCATAATTCTATTCAGATACCTCCCCTAGGCGGAGGCACAGTCCTATCAAGACACGATGCCTGGTCGGAGGTATAATCCTACTGGGTAATGTTTTTTGGTCGGAGTCCAGAGTCCTAAGGCAACTAGTTTACATCGTAGGAGTCCTTCTCCTAATACAATATGATGCCGACCATCACGGCTATACGACCACTCGTATGGTGACACGTGTCACTCTTATTGTTGATCGACTTAGCTTCCTTGGCTATGGTCTCCCACTCCTACTCGGAATCTATAACCTGGGTGTCTCTCAGAGCGACACCTAGTAGTTCTATTTGCGATCTACTTCCCAAAGTCCCGGTACCTCCATGCTATCCCAATTTCTATAAATAAAGGACGATCCCCACAAGTAAATTATCTCACAATTATCTCACTATTCACCCTCAATTCTCTCTTACGCTCAAACTCTCTCTTCGTTCCCCTCTCTCTAAACTAGAGATAGTTTTCTGCTATCTCTTAACTGTTTACATTGAGAATCTGACTTAGGCATCAGAGTGTACCCGGGGCTTAGTTGCCCAACTCCCTTGTCTCATCTCTGTGATTGTAGGTCACTTGGATCATAGATCGGTGGGAGATTTCCAATCATAACAAACGTCATACTCTATTTTCCTTTTCTCAACAATGGTTCAATGGCTTTATTCGAAGAAGACCCAGGAAGGGGGCCATGCCGGTATCAAATGGGATCAGGGACTGAGGTGGTGACGAGTGACCACCAGAGGAGGCTGGCCATGTAGCCAAACAAAAGTAGTGATCAAAAGAGCTAGCTTGCAAGTGGAAGTGGGCAACCGCATAACCAAAATCACATCAGAACTTTCCCATAACTGAGATGAGATTGACAAGAGGAGGGGCTGCGTGTTACACCCCAATTCCACACTATTCAGAATGGTGTGATGAACCGTTAATTAACCAACGGTTCAACCAGGATCTCAAATACGCTGTGTCCGTTTGCTTAAACCATACACATCCACAACAATAATCAGAGTAAATACACAATAGCGGAAGTCTTTATACTAATGAACTGAGAGTCTAACAATTACAAAATAATAAATTATCCAATTATTCTCCATTGACTAAGACATAATTTAAAATATTCATTTACATTTCCAAATAAAATCCAAAAGAATGAATCTAATCGAAGACGCATGAGTTGCACTCGCATGACGAATCATGCAACTCCACCATAATTTCAGCGTCCATCACCGCCACATGTCCATACATAGAAGCATTCATATAGTCTTCAACCGTAGTACCTGCATCATCAACTAAAAATATTCGACGTCGAAAGGGTGAGCACACATCACGGCTCAATGAGCAAACAAAATTATGCAACAAACATATGCATGCATACAATTCATATATTTGGTCTGGTTCATAAGTTTGCAATGTGCAATAGAAAGGATAGGTGGCCACCGCACCTCTATACACGAATGTGTGAAACCACCCAATGGATCAAACACCATTGCCGCCCCCACATCCACCCACCATGGAATAGAGATAGAGCTAAAGTGCTTAGGACTGCACCACATCACACTTTCCTTGATGCTCTACCCATACCAACACGTAAGCCCCTGTTGGTGAGGGCTTGCAAACTGGGCACACAACTAACCAATCCTAATGTCAAACAGTGTATCCAAGGCCTCATCCCAGCATCCCTCAATACAACCATAGAGATAGAGCTAAGGCCCCCCGACAGAGTCAGAGACTACACGGTCCGAGACCACCTCCCCTGATGCCCTACGACGTAATAGTTCTGCTAAGGTAATGGCGATACAACGATGCTAGTGGACAAGACTTGAGTAGAGATAAAGCTAGAGTCTAGTGACCAGGATGAACCACAGTGTCACATCCTCCCCCTGATGCTCCATTCGCATCAAGCACACTAACCACACACATACATTCACATGCCTATTCCTAGCATCATATTCATCATCATGTTATAAATAAACTGAATTAAATATGCATGAACAGTAATAATAGGAATAATAGACTACATGTGATATGCACATTACAATCATACAATCATATACATGGTATTGGACTCAATAAACAAAAATAGTTTATTATTAGCCAATTAGTTTAGGTCTTGTTCCCTCACCTTTGATTGAGTGTAGATCATCGTTCAAGCTTTATGAATCACCTTTAAATCAGTAGAAAGGACTAACAAGTTGATAGATTTTAATTAGAATTAATTCCAACAAATTTAGACTAGCTGAAATCGTAGGGTCTCAAGGTAGGGTCGCACCTAGGGTAGCAATTTTCTACGACCCTAGGTGTAGGGTCAGACATGGGGTCGGATACCAATCGACCCTACGTGCGACCACACCCTCCCTGGGACCTCCCGAGGACATGTGATCGATCATGTGGTCTTGTAGGTCCATTATAAGATTGTTCTATGGCTCATAACTATGATTTTTACACACTTTCCATTGCCTATGATGATTACTTCCATGGATTCCTTTGGAACTTGTCCATGGATGGATGATTTGGGTTTCTCTTAATCCCAACTTCCTCATAATCTATTCTAGGATCTTACTTTATGAAGGAAATTAGGTTCATACCTGAGGTTGGCTGAGATTCAGAGGTTTCTCTGAACTTCCTCCTCTTCCTTAGTCTTTTCTTCAATTTTCTTTCTTTTCTTTTTTTCCTTCTCTTTCTCTTTCTCTCACTTTCAATTAGGGTTTTAAAAGGAGTGAAAGAGGCTAAGGGACGTCCTATTTATAGAGAAAAACCCTCTAAAATAAGTCCCATCGAGTTTAGGAAATAACCCCTTGGAATTAGGAAAGTTTCCTAATTTACGGTTTCTGTCTATAATCAGAGCTTCGGACGTAGGGTCGCAGGATCCGTCGACCCTACACCTTCTTAGTCATGCGACTCTACGACTAAAAAGTCATGGGTTGGACTTCTGTTGAGGTGGGGTCGACCCTACCTGTTTAGGCATGCGACCCTACCCTCACATTTACTATTTTTGGGTTAGACTCATACCTGGTCTTGTGATTTTCTTCACGCACTTGGTCCACTTGGCTCGACCATGATAGGTAGACCTGGTACAAGGTGGTAAGACCAGTACGGGTCTTACACTGCGAGTCTGTTGGCCAGGGGCAACGAGCAACAACGCTCCCACGAAGTATGATGAGATCGATGCTGCACCTGAGGAGCTTGCCAGAGACATCACCATCACTACTGCATAAGTCAAGAACTAGATCGAGAACCTTGACCTTCCCAATTACGTCAAGAAAATTATCACAAACATTATCACAAAGGCTACTCAAGTGGATGGTGTCATCCTTCTCGTCTCTGGTGATGGCCGTATGCCCCAGACCAAGGAGCAAATCCTCTGTTTGGGTCTGGATTAAGGATTGGGGTTGGGATTGATATTCTGCCACCGTAGACATTTGTGTAAGCTTGGACATGGTACCCTAGTGATCGTAAAATTTAGAAGAGCCGAATCGCACCACCAATGCTTTGGTGAATTCTGACCACGTAGAAAACTCGCTGCAACGACGCATCAACTGGAACCAAGAAAGTGTGTTACCATCCATGTGAAGGGATGAGATCAGTAATCGCTGAGCATCTCTTGTATTGTGATAGCCAAAGAATCTTTCAATCTTGAAAATCCAACCCAGCAGATCAGTGATGTCAAACCGTGGACAATCAAGTGGAATAGATCATCCTTGGAATTGAGAGTTACTAGAGTCTTGTGAATTTATGCCATTACTAGAATCTTGAGATGCTGGGGCCAACGGTTGGCAGGACAAAGCCACCGGAGTCGAAGAAGGAGCCATGGGAATCACCTGTTCCATGCATCCATCTATCGGCATCAGCCACAAGATCAATTCAGACAAGGTATGTTGTTGCTCTATTAATGTTGACTGAAATTCATCCAATTGCTGATTCTGAGCAAATGCACAACTCTCCCAATAATTTGATTGAATCAGCCAATATGTGCAACCGCATTCCATCCGCCATGGTTCAAAACTCAATGAAAGCACCAATGTTATAGTGGGTATTCAAAGAAGCTAGAGAGAAGAGGGGAATTTGGGAAGAAAAGAGTTGCAAAGCGTACTTCGAGGGTAAGAGATCTCCTTCAGACAAACAAGAAAAATTCATTACCTTTTTCATGCCTTTCAATACAACCACTGGTTCTACTTATACTACTTACATCGGAACCATATTCTGTTACAGCAGTTACAATTATATTCTTTCCTTAACTACCCATGTCATATAGTCGGCTAACCTTGTTGTTCTTCCCATATTCATAACATTTGCCCCTGGAAGGGTCGGTCCAGTCTTCATGGCAAGGGTTTATGGAACATATATTTAGCCACTTGAAAAACCCTGGTCAAATTGATCCAGAGCCGTCCCAACTTAACGAGCCAATAGTCTTCGTTTTCTGTTACATCCAAGAAACAGTCACACTGGAGCTCTTCAGGTGTATAAAAAATTTAATTAGCCATGGAGTTGTGTTTGTTGATCCTTTTAATAACATGCTTCACAAATCTCCTAAGCTGCAATGCCCAGAAGATATTTGTTAATGTCTTCATAACTCCTACCTCGGCTAGTCTCATCGTCAAAAGAAATTCTTGGTTGGCGTTTTCCTTTTCAATTGAAGATAATCAATGTATCTTCAATATACCTTCATTGTACAAGCTTGACTCCTACTGAGATCCATTTATTTCATAACTTTTTAATCAGAAATAGTTGGTTTAGTTCTATCCAGATGGTTGTGTTTGGTTGCAAGGGGAATTGAAGGGAAGGGAAGAGAAATTTTTTTAACTTGAAAATGAAACTTTTATAGTTATAACACAAAATGATCGTATAAACTACCTAAATTTCTTGACATATATAGTAATGATACTAATAAGATGTAAAATGTATTTTACTTTTTAAGTGCAAGGGATTTGAATGCAAAGTGAAGTGTAAGTTAATAACTAAATATGGAATCCTTAGAAATTAGTTTTATAACAAAATGATAGCATGTGTTGTAATCATTACAAAAGTTTCCTCTTAAATTTAAAAATTCCACTTCCCCTCAATTTCCCTTACAACCAAACACAGCCGATGAATTTTTTTTAAAAGCTTGACACTCATTTCCGGATTCTTGCATAGATATTCCTTCTTGAAATTCTTGGTCAAAACCATAAATTTTATAATTTACAAATGAAAGGATAGCACTATAAATGCAAATACAATCTTGCTTATTTATGTACAAGCCAAATCTCGATAGAGCTAAACACTAAACAGCTACCTATCTATGTACATCAAAGCAGTCGATGAACTTTCCCTTTTCCTTCCTGTTTGTACAATCTTAGATCTGAGCCACTCTCCTAGGTGAGCTCATCTCAGAACAGTGTGATAGCTATTCTTCAAGAGCAATTGGTCCATCCCTCGCTCTCTTAAATTTTCTTCAACAATCTCCATATCCACCTTCATCTAATTGAAATAAAGTTGTGTGAGAAGCGTGCCAACTGTGATCTAAGTATGTCAGCCAAGGAGAAGCGAGATCTCTCCAGGGAGTTGGGCGTGTAAGATGATTCATTCTTCACTTCTAGATCAATTGGCTCCATCTCCCTTCTCATTGATTCAACAGTTTCCATGTCCACTTTGTTTCCTGACATATCTCGAACATAGAATGCATTCACCACATCCTCTCCCCTCGTCTCTACATCAGCTCGAACAACGGCGAGTCCATTCTCACGGAGAACCCGCGTAATATCTGATAGCAATCCTGCGCGATTATGTCCACGTAACTTCAGTCGAACACCCTACAATGGCAGAAAAATGAAACAGAAATTAACAGATCGACAGACTAATGTAAGGCTACAGCTACGAATCTGGCTCACCTCACAAACTCTTCGCTCTATAGCAGCTTCTAAGCATTTCACAAGACGTTCCTTCTCACTCCCTGTGTTCAAAGTACACCCATCCACATGCCGGATATAGTACTCCTGTACATTGGAAAGATTAGCTGATTAGCTGAGGCCATCTTGAAAACTGGTTAGCTCAAGCCAATAATACGAAGAGAATTCAAGTTCTATACCCCAGCCAAGGAATACTTATCAAAAGCCTTTAAAGCAATTAACTCTAGTATAGGCTGCTCGGCAAGGGTTCTTACCAAGTAAGCAACGGAGCTCAAGAAAGGGTGCCCAAGCGCTTTCAATCCCTTCTCATCTTATCTCGAAACACTACCAGTGGTTGTTCCACGTACCCTGGAAACCATTGTAAAGGATGCTACATTTACCTGGACTGAAAGGGTTGTTGTTGCACCCCATGAAAAATCTTTTTTGAGCTGGAACAGTTTTTCCCAACGGTGATACTTATGGTCACCATGATAGTGAACTTAGGAAATTGTAACATTTTTTAACGGATTTGGTTGAAAGTCACCTACTCGGCAACAAAATAGTTGTCATCGATTCCTTTTAATGCGCACTCATTGGGCATCACTAAAACCACATTATACATGAGTAGTTTTGGTTTTTCATTTTGGGGCTCTATGCATTTGATGTACAGTTCAAACTTTACAGTAGCTGATTGTAACCAAGTGGGTGACAATTAGTTTTTTTTTTTCTTCTCTTATTGCCACTTAATTATTGTATTCACAAATTTTATTTTAAGTCAATGTAAAAAATGATTTTCTTTTTATTTATTTTAAAATACTCTTTTCTTACTGATTGGAGAAAATAAGTGTGACCAATGGGTAAGTTTAAACCTAACAAGGGCTTGTTACATGAAGAATTTCTCAATCAAAAATTTTCAATTGAGTACATTGGTGGGTCAATATGATAAACAACTCCACAATTCCCCCCCCAAACTCCAATTGATTATGTGCCATAGAAATGATATTCTTATAGTTTTATGCAACTTTTAAACTTAAGCTGTGTTTGTATGCATTATAAGAATTCTCAGAATGGAGAATCCATTCCTTATATAGAATGCCATGGCTAAAGAATGATGCTTTTTTTTTTTTTTTTATTTGGACTCAAAATGCCAATGGTTAAATAGCATGTTCTAAAATGGGCTGCATTAGAGAACACATTCTATGATACAAGATAGAAAATACATAATTAACACTATTTTTGTTGCTCAAAATGTTTTCTAGCCGTAGAATGCATTCCAAGAATACAAAACACGGTCTTCCTTTTCCATTATTTCTAGGTGTTTTTTTTAACCCAATTAACCAATGAAATACATGAAGTCCGAGTTTCGATCCTCTCTCAACGTAGGTACCCTTCCCATACCCATGTCTAGTGGGTTCCACACTTGAAAGGTGGGTCTCACACCCCATAAGTCAAGGAGCATAGGGAGGATGGTACCCATCGGGGGAGAGGAGGGGGGGGTTGATGTGGAAGCTAGAACCAGACTTGTGAAGTCCTCTTTAAAATGCACATAGCACATCCCAAGTTTGACATGTAAGCTCCGACGTGAAATTTCACCTTAAAATTTTAAATGTAATATTTTATTTGTAAAAAATTTCAATCTTTATTTTCGATAGATAAAAGGAAGATGAAATTCTTTTTCCATCTCAAAGTGAAATTCTTTTTCCATCCCCTTTGAGATCGTTATATATGAAAATAAACATTAAAATTTCTTTTTGCATATGAAATATTATACGTCAAATATTATCATAAAATTTTACCTCAAAACAAACACAAACAGCAGTTGACAAATAATTAGATTAAGTAAAAATCTGGATTACGTCATTCATGTGTACCTGAAAAGTGTAACCCGCATGAGAGGAAATGGAAGCATGGAAGACCATGTACTGCATATCAGTAAGGGCGCACACAGTATCAAACATGAGCTTTGGTCGATCCTTACATTCCACAGTAACGACTGAGTACCCTTTCTCATTGCATCCCTCGATCAGCACATTTATCTTCCTTCCCTCTTCTTCACCATCGATGGATGAAGACGACGATGATAAGCTTAGGGTCCCAGCCGAGGGCCCATCAAAGTCTCTACCGGCAAACATGAGCTGATGAAGCCGGCGTTCCACATTGGTTGTCGTTCCGTTGCCACCGCCTGGGAGACCTGCCGTCTTGACTCCTTTCTGATCAATGTGAGCCCCTGGACAGTCCGGAGCAGGGTTGGTGGTTGCTTGGAGAACGGTGGAGAGATGGTCTTCGATGGTGGCCAGGCGGCGGGGATCGTCAATGCGGCTATGGGTTAGCTGATCTGAGATGTAGGCTACACATGCCAGGCGTTCGTTGTGGCTCCATGCATGAGCTTCAATTACATTGCATCTAAGGTCGGCTAGAGCTGCCGATATCTCCGAGAATAGACCGGGTCGGTCCGTCCCGCTTAGCTCTATGGCTGTATGCTCGTCGTTTAGGTTCTCTGTCTCGGTGCTCTTGCTCATGGCCTTCCGGTTGCACCCGGTCTTCACTTCCTGAGGTTCTCTTCTTGCACCTATGGCCTGCATGCATGTATGTGAGTTTTCAACCCAAACCCTTTAAACTAAAACTGATAAACTGGTTAATAATCAGTCCAATTTAAGTATGGCTATCCATATATTCAATATGGGTACGCCTTTTGTCTAGACGGGGACTAAATTAAGGACTTCAGCATTAGTATACATTTTTCTCCATGGTCCAATGACTTCATTGACATTCCTGACATGTATTGGAGCAAAAAGAACATCACCGGCGGGTCTGTACTCAAATGGGAACCATTTGATAGGTTTGCATTCATAGAATAGATTTATCTATCATAGCCCCACCACTGGTATGGGGTCCACGTTTTGCAGAGAACCGTCAAATGATGCACGTCTATTGCAATTTACACCTGGTTAAGGGAAAGACATGTATTGCTCAGGTCTTACTTCAAGTATGACATTGAATAGAGTTGATTGACAAACAAGAATCCATGTAATCGATCCCATTTAATTGAGATAAGATTTATTGTTGTTTAAAGGAAAGACACATGGTATCCCTTATAATGCATGGAAAACTAATTTTCCTCGACTTTTGGCCCGTCAATCACTCTACCAATGTAATTTTAATGTAGATGAATAAAAAAAACATTTAAATTCGATTTAGGTTCGTATGCTTTTAGAGGTTTCTGAATTCGATAAAATTGAATTTTAAATATAAAAAAATTTAGATTATCCGAAACATAATGAGATATGAATATAACAATCGCTATTCCAAACTAAATAATATCTGATTTCTATAGATATCAAATTAATAATATAAATTAAGTATTATTTTTTATTAGCTAATGATCTTAACAGTTATAAACTCACAACTAAGACCTAATAGCATGCTTTACACAAAAAAAAAAAAAAAAAAAAAAAAAAGAACCTAAGAGCATGTAGACAAGACAGATGTTACGAACCTTGAGGCCATTGGTGCTGTGTCACCAAGATAAGGGATCGGATGAGAACAACTGAGCATAGATACGCATGCGTAGGCATATGGCCCTATGGACAGTATCACTAGAATAGTTTGTTATAACGATATGCTATAGGTGGTGGTTTCATAGCTTTATAAGAGAGGTATGTGTTCTCTAATGGACAACAATACACAACTCAATTTTTACATTCTTTCCCTTCCTCATCGCTCTTTCTAGGAAGTTTGCTCCCTCCAAGTACAATTTCAATTCCAACCCTAACATCAGACCTTCATATGGGAAATGGAATAGTAAAGAAGCTAAATCTTGAATTGAATGATATCCCAATATCCGATAAATCAATCCAGTTTGAATTTAAAAGATGTTTTAAATATCCAACCATTGTAGATATATTATCACATCCACATCGACACACCATACTCTAATCGGTTTACCTCTCAAATTTTACCACTTCCACCTCATTCCAGCCCCCAAGCATCTACGTCACAAACCAAATCTTTGGTGGAAAACTTCAGAGGGTGGGACCTTTCATCAGGGCCAACTACTGTATGCCACGTGTATGATCGTATTCCTTTTTCAAATTAACTGGAACGGAAAAAGCGGAGAATACATTACCTGCCGGATATAGTTAATGACTTTTTCGTCGGTAAGTTTGTTGCCGTGCCGATTTGTGACGTGGAAAACTGCACACGTGAAAAGAAAAAGGTCATAAGGTGAAGGTCTACAAGTCTAATATACTACAACTACCTGTATATATGCTATACCGTCCATAAACCATCCTGCATCTGAGGAAACATAGCTCTTGGAGATAGAGAGATCCATGTCCGATAATGCTTGCACTACTTGCAAAAGGAGGTCCTGCCTATTCACGCAGTCAACCTACACCAGCAATTCACATTAACAACTCCTCCATCAAATCAAACCGGCCTTATCTCATTCTCATTTTCAGTTTTCTTACCTTAACCACGGTGCAGTCTTTGAAGCTTTCATTGTCGATACAGACTCTGCAACTGCATGAGAAGAAGATGGAGTACTTAATCAGACCGCTAGAGGGTTTCCTTCAATAAATTCCTATCTCATCTAACATTTCTAATAGAAAAAAAAAAAAGGATTCTGATTTGCTAATCCAATAAGAGAACAGAAAGCTAAAAAAGACCTGGGACCATGAATTCTCTCGTTGAGGTTCTCAAATTCAGGATCGAAGTAAGGCCAACAAACTTCCTTCATGCTGACAAAATTAAAAAAGAAAAAAAATTGTAAATAAAAACTATGACAAAAATTTTTGCGCATCAGGCATAGAGAGATATAGTGGAGTTTAAGCAGAGAGAGAGAGAGAACCTGACAAATTCGTAACCAATCCTGCAATTGCCAAATGAAAGAGGAGAGAATTGAAGGAAGAAAAAAAAGAGAGTCCAGGAGGAAGAGGAGGTCGAAGTTCTGCTCCTTTATGTATGAGAGAGAGAAGGAGAGTTAATGTCGGAGGTAGTGACAGGATGATATATATATATATATATATATATATATATATATATATATATATATATATATATATATATATATATATATATGATTCTCAGAAAAAAAAAATATTAATGGAAGAGTTTGGGTTTGAACTTTGAAAGAATCAGATGAGGATGAGTAGAGGAAACACGTGTCAAGTAGTCAAATGTAAAATCCTTTTTATGGTTGAGGACATACTGCACTCATTCCTTCCTTCCCCTTTCATTCTGGCTCCCGCGACTCATGCCCATCCTCCCTCTCTCTCTCTCTCTCTCTCTCTCTCTCTCTCTCTCTCTCTCTCTTATGCACGTTGTTGGAATTTGATCTTTCTTCTTTGACCTTTGGTGGCTTCAGCTGGCCTAGTTTTTTGGAGAGACTTTTTTTGTGGAGATGCAATTGTCGTTTCACGTGGACCCATAGAAAAGTGAAATATGGCCAACGTGATACACTTGGATACGGCACGTTTTCGTTGATGATTTGTCTGTTACCCTCATCCCATGAAATGAGGAGGAAAGTTAAGAACTTAAGAAACTCATGACCATAAATTTCCTCGTCCATATATCTGGGTTCATGTTGCATTTGGAGACCAATAATCTTCTCGATGAGTGAATTTTTTATTTTTTTTGGTAAAACGAGAATTTATTGAGAAGAAGAATGAAAACAAGCAAAGGCATCATTTACAATCAAATCATGAAGCCAAGGAGACAAATCTGACCAATAAATCATTCCCGAAATGATGAAGGCCTTCCGAGCTATGGAATGAGCGATTTGATTAGCTCCCCTATGAATAAAACCAAAAGAACTATTTGAAAAATTAGAAGTCAAGTGGGAGATAACTCTCAAGGATAGGCTGAATACAAATGTCTCCATTGGAGAAAGTTTAATGAATAGATTTGAAAACCTCCAAGCAGTCATATTCCAATATGAACTCATATCCCATCTCTGATGCATCCTTTAAGGCAGCTCTAATGGCAAGAGCTTCACCACATTTAGCTTAAGGGAAATAAGATGCTATAGAGATAACCTCACTAAGAGTGTAAGACCCGCACTCCATTAACTTGGTCTAATCGTGTCGTGTCAGGTCTTCCCATAATTTCTGGACCAAGTGGACCGAGCGTGTGAAGATAGATCATAAGGAAAGGAACCAAAAATCTTAAATCCAGAACCCCACAGTCAATGATTTCGACCCTACAGTCGATCGTTTATGCGACCGTATAATCGACCGTGAGAACCTAAATCAGACTCCGAGTTTTGGAAACTTTCCTAAACTAAGGGAGATTGCTTTCCTAATTGAAAGAGTACTCTATATGGAGAATTTTCCTCTATATTAAGGACGTCTCTCAGCCTTTTTTCACTCTTTTAGAACATTAGAAAACCCTAGAGAAAGAGAAGGAAGAGAATGAAGAGAAGGAGAAGAAGAAAAAGCTAAGAAGAAGAGTTTGCTGAGAAGAAATTGGCACTCTATCACAGGCAAAGGTATGAAACGAATCTCTGGAGATGTAAACTCTAAGGAATAAGACTTCTATGAAGGATAGGCAATATCAACATATTATGATCTATGTGATTTCATTGAGAAAATCCCAAGGAGAACCACGAGAAGTGAATTTGATAATTAGGGTTGATAAGAAATTACTAATGATGGTCATAGGATGACCTTAGAATAAACCCCATTGAAGAACCTAAGAATTTATCCAGGAAGAACTCAAATTTCATGTAGACTATGACCAGAAATCTCAAGGTCGTAGCTACGATCGACCATAGCATGACCAGTATGACCAAAGGATTGACCATAGATTTCAGAAATCATATGATCGCAGCTACGGTTACACCATATGCGACCATAGGGCATCGACCGTAGACAGTAAGTGTCACACCCCAATTCCACACATCTCAGAATGGTGTGATGAACCGCTAATAAACCAACGGTTCAACCAGGATCTCAAATAGGCTATCCCCGCGTTATCCAAACTTACACACATCCGTAAACATAATCAGAGTAAATACACAATAGCGGAAGTCTTATAATAACATGAACTGAGAAACTAAATGATATTAATAATTTAATAGCAAATTATTCTGTATTCAACTGAGACATAAATATTAAATATCAAATACATTTCTGAATAAATCCAATAAAGAAACCTATAAAATATCTAATCAAATACACACGAGTTGCACTCGCAAGAGGGGTTGTGTGTATCCTCTTCAGCTCCAGCTTCCATTGCTTCCACGTTCTCGTACGCAGACGCGTTCATGTAGTCTTCAACGGTATAACCTGCATCATCAACTAAAAATATTCGACGTCGAGGGGTGAGCATACAACACGGCTCAGTGAGTAGCCAAAATAATGCAACAATACATATGCATGCAAAAAGTCAATTTATATCTTTGGTCCGGTTTAAAGTTTGTAGTATGCAATAGAAAGGTTTAGGTAGCCAAAGGTCGCGTTTATTGACCCCGCCTCTATACACGAGTATGTGACATTACCCGAAGATCACGTTTATCGTCAACTCACATGCACTCAACCATGAATATTATATAACAAAGGTTACGTTTATTGCTATATAGTGCCATACCAACACGTAAGCCCCTGTTGGCGAGGGCTGCAAACTGGGCTCGCAACTAACCAATCCTAATGCCAAACAGTGTATCCAAGGCCTCACCCCAGCATCCCTCAGAATGTCCATAGAGATAGAGCTAAGGCCCCCCGGTAGAGTCAAAGACTACAAGGACCGAGACCACCTCCCCTGATACTCTACGAAATAATAGTTTTGCTAAAGTAATGGCGATACGACGATGTCAATGCACAAGACTTGAGTTAGAGATAGAGCTAAAGTGCTGAGACCCGCCAAAGGTTAATGTTTATTGACGTTCTCATCACACCTCCCCTGATACTCGCTCACATTAAGCACATCAACCACACACATACAAGCACATGCCTATTCCTATCATCATCATCATCATCATGTTATAAACAATAAAGTAAATATGCATGAACAAGTAATAGAAATATTGGATGGCATGCTGTATGCACATTAAAAACATATTCGCATAGAATCAAACAAAGCATAGGACTCAAGAAATAGAAAACAGTTTATTATTAACCAATTTAGTTTGGGGTTAAGGTTCCTCACCTTAGCTTTCTATAAGATACTTTTCCAAGCTTTAAAATCACCTTTACAATTTTATTATATTGCTAGAAGACCTAACAAAGCCAATAGAATTTAATTAGAATTAATTCTAGATTTAAAAACTACTATGTTAACTGAGGGTCGGAGGTAGGGTCGATGCTAGGGTCGATGGGTCTATCGACCCTTCCCTCTTTCTGGACTTCCCGAATGCTGAGGGTCGATGGTCAGGAACACCTAGGGTCGGATGGTCATCGACCCTCGGTGCGACCCTTGGTGCACTTTGGTCTAATTCCCTCTTTTAATCCATTCCTCGTGTTTGGGATCCTTTGGCTTGCTCCTACATTTTATGGTTTTCCATAGAATCCTAACCATAGGTTGATGGTTTGGGTTTATCCGAGATCACACTCTCAACAATTACTAACCTAAGGTCTATAGAAATTCATGGAATTAGTATCCATACCTGAGAAGATAATTTTTTCTCTGAAATTCTTCTCCTTTGTGCTAAGTTCTCTTCCTTCCCTTTCTTCTTCCTCTTTTCCTTCTCCTCTCTTTTTCTCAATTCGATTAGGGTTTTGAAAGGAGTGAAAGTGGCTTAGGAATGTCCTTTAAATAGAGTAGGAACATCCTAAATAAGTCCCTTTGAGATTAGGAAAGAATCCCAATCGAAAAATATAGAAATTTTCTAATTTCTATATTCGGCAGAAACCGAGGGTCGATGGGAGGGTCGATGATCCCGTCGACCCTAGGGTCTTAAGCTGTCCGACCCTCCCTCCAAAACCGAGGGTCTGACTTTCTATTTTGGGAGGTCCGACCCTGCTTAGCTGGGTATGCGACCCTTCCCCTATTTTAAGTGTTTTTGGGTCGATTTGATACCTAGGATCTCGATCTCCTTCACGCCCTTGGTCCATTTGACTCGACCATGATGGGTAAACCTGGTTCAAGGTGGTAAGACCGGGTTAGATTGACACGGGTCTTACAACTCCCCCCAACTTATAAAAATTTTGTCCTCAAAATTGTACGTACCTTCTGAATCAAATAAGTGAGGGTATTGCTTTCGCATAGCATTTTCTTCTTCCCATGTAATTTCTTCTATGTCTCTACTTTTACATATGACCTTAACATAGTAGATATCTCTGTTGCGTAGATGTTGAAACTTTCGACTAGTGATTTCTGTTGGTGTTACTTCAAATGTCAAAACATCAGTCAATTTCGGTAAATCCACTGTCAAAACATGCGTTGGATCCTTGACATACTTCTTCAATAAGGAAATGTGAAATACGTCATGCACGCTTGACATAGATGGTGGTAGTGCTAACTGATAAGCCACCTTTCCACGCTTAGCTAGAATTTCATATGGCCCGACATATCTTGGACTTAGCTTCCCTTTCTGTCCGAACCTCTTCAATCCTCGCATAGGCGATACCTTCAAAAATACTTTATCACCTACGGCGAACTCCAGATCTCTTTGTCGAGTATCCGCATATTTCTTCTGGCGGTTCTGAGCTGTTCCCACTCTTTCCTTGATGATGTCGACCACTCGACAAGTCTCTTCAACAAATTCCGGTCCAACAATACTACGTTCTCCAACTTCATTCCAAAACAAGGGAGTTCGACACTCTCTGCCATACAGTGCTTCATAAGGTGACATCTGTATAGTAGCCTGATAGCTGTTATTATAAGCGAACTCGATCAATGGTAATCTTTCATCCCATGATCCTTTGAAATCAATTACACATGCTCGTAGCATATCTTCTAGAATCTGAATTGTACGTTCTGACTGTCCATCTGTCTGTGGGTGGAATGCAGTACTGAACTTCAACGTTGTACCCATAGCCTTTTGCAATCCTTCCCAAAACTTGGAAGTAAATCGTGGATCTCTATCGGACACAATACTTTCTGGAACACCATGTAATCGAACAATATTATCCACATACAGCTTCGCTAACCTTTCCAGTGTATACTGAGGTTGTATAGGTATGAAGCGAGCTGTTTTGGTCAGACGGTTCGCAATCACCCAAACTGCGTCAACTACTTGAGGAGTCAATGGTAGTCCCGTGACGAAGTCCATAGTAATGCAGTCCCATTTCCATGCTGGTTCCGGTAATGGCTACAACAGTCCAGCGGGTCTTTGTCGTTCAGCCTTTACTTTCTGACAATTTAGGCATTGAGACACGAACTTGGCTACATCTACTTTCATTCCCCTCCACCAATATAGTTTCTTCAGATCATGATACATTTTTGTACTTCCAGGATGTATCGAATAGAGGATGGTATGGGCTTCTTTCATCAGTCGGTGTCTAATGTCCATACTTTCTATTTCAGGTACACATATTCTTCCTTTGTATTTCAGTACTTTCTCGTCATCCAAGGTGAACTCAGGGTTAGTCCTACCTTTCTCAATATCTTCTTGTACTGTTCTCAGATAAGGATCTGTTTTGATTGCTATCTTCACTTCATCCACTATATCCGGTATAATCTTCAATGCCGCGAACATATCTGAAAACCGATGAATAAACCCTTGGTTGGCTGATTCATCCGTTGTATCTATCACATACTGCTCGTTGCCGTGATTGAATACCATTCCGTTGGTACACATTGCTGCAGTCGTGCTAACTTCTCCTTGAGATTTTATCATTGCTTTTCTGCTTAATGCATCCGCTACTACGTCCGCTTTTCCCGGATGATACTGGATATCACAATCATAGTCTTTCAATAGTTCCAGCCATCTTCTTTGTCTCATATTCAACTCCTTCTGATTAAATAGATAAGTAAGACTTTTATGGTCCGACTTAATCTGAAATTTCTCCCCGTATAGGTAATGTCTCCATATCTTGACCGCATGTACTACTGTCGCTAGCTTCAGATCATGAGTGGGATAATTTTTCTCATGTACCTTTAACTGTCTTGAAGCATAAGCAATCACTTGCTCTCCTTGCATAAGTACACATCCTAATCCCAGTCCCGACGCATCATTGTATAGAGTAAATGTCTGTCCTGGCACGGGAATAGTCAAAATTAGAGCGGATATCAATCTGGTCTTCAGTGTTTGGAAACTCTTCTCACATTTATCGGTCCATACAAACTTTTCACCTTTCTTAGTCAAACTGGTGAGAGGTACGACAATCCGAGAATAGTCTTCTACGAATCTCCGATAATAACCAGCTAGACCCAGAAAACTTCTAATTTCTGAAACACTCTTTGGTGCTTCCCACTTCACAATAGCCTCGATCTTGCTGGGATCCACTTTGATTCCTTCAGCGGATACTACATGGCCTAGGAATGCGACTTCACTTAGCCAAAACTCGCACTTTGAAAATTTGGCATATAGCTTCTCTTTCCTTAAACGCTGTAGGGCTGCGTTTAGGTTCTTGATATGAGTTTCCTTGTCCTTAGAATATACCAATATGTCATCAATAAATACTATAACCGACGTATCCAACATATCGTGGAAAACTCGGTTCATAAGTACCATGAACGTTGCCGGTGCATTAGTTAATCCGAAAGACATAACCAAAAATTCATATTGTCCATATCTGGTTCTGAATGCTGTCTTTGGAATATCACCTTCTTTAATCTTTAGCTGATGATAGCCTGATCGAAGATCGATCTTAGAAAATACTTTTGCTCCTTGTAACTGATCGAACAAGTCATTAATCCGAGGTAGTGGATATCAATTCTTGATTGTCAGTTTATTCAACTCTCGATAGTCGATACATAATCGAACGCTACCATCCTTCTTCTTTACGAACAACACCTGTGCACCCCATGGAGATATAATGGGTCGAATATAACCCTTGTCCAGCAATTCTTGTAGTTGCACCTTCAGTTCCTTCAGTTCCGTAGAAGCCATCCTGTAAGGTGCTTTTGATACGGGTGCGGCTCCAGGTATCAGGTCTATTACAAACTTTGTGGCACGGTCGGGTGGTAATCCGGGTAGTTCCTCCGGAAATACGTCAGGATAATCTCGCACGACATCAATATTTTCCATTCGTGGTGCTTCCTTGGTTAGGTCGACCACCGACACTAGATACCCGACTGCTCCCTTGTCAAGGCACATCTTAGCCTTTAATGCTGAGAGTATGAGCTTGTGTCACCGGGGAAGTTTGGTTCCCGAGAAACTGAATTCTGCCCCTTCTTTGTCTTTGAATGTTAGCTTCTTTTCGGCGCATAATAAATTTGTAGAATGCCGAGCTAACCAGTCCATTCCCAAGATGACATCAAAGTCTGCCAACTCAAGTTGTATCAAGGTTGCATCTAAGGTCTGCTCTCCAATGAGAATTGGACATGGTCCATAACCCTTCTCTAGTTCCACTTCTAACCCCATCGGTGACCGTACAAGTAATTTGTAGTCTAATGTTTTGATGGGTAATTTTGTCTTCTTTCTAAATGACACAGATATAAAGGAATGAGTAGCTTCAGAATCGAAGAGTACTCTGGCTGGTACGCCATTTATAGGTACAATACCTGTGATTTATCATTACTTAGTCTACATGCTCATTCAATGTAATTATAACTTTAAAAGTTTCAGTCATACCTGTGACCACATCGGGTGATGCAGCTGCATCCTCGGACGTAACAGCATATACACGTCCCTGATGGAATTGTTTCTTGGGCTTAGGGCACTCCCTTGCCATATGTCCCGGCTGGTTGCAGTTAAAACACTTCGGGGCTTCAAAATTTGGCTTTGGCTGAGGTTGAGCTGCTGGGGTAGTCTTGGTTGCAGCATTAAAATTCTGAGGACGGAAAGGCTTATACGTCCTGTTATTGCTTCCGTTGTAGGAGTCTCCGGCTGGCCTTTTGATGCCTTTGTTCTGACTAAAATAACTCTCCTTCTGGCTCGATTCAATCACTCGAGCAATCTGGACAGCTTCGTTGTAAATTTTCTTCTTTAAGCCCAGAACATTTCCTCGGATGCTTCCTCTTAGTCCCGTGACAAACCTACGGGTTTTGGTTTCTTCTTCTTGCATACTCAGTGGTGCGAAGAAAAACAGCTCTTCATAACGCTGTTGGTACGCATCCACTGACATCTGTCCCTGATAAAGGCTTAGGAACTCCTTCTCCATCGAATCTCTGAAGCTTCATGGAAAATATTTCTCGAAGAATGCTTCTTTATATATAGCCCATGTCAGTAGGGCGTGCTTGGTCAGTAAATATGTCTTCGTGGATTTCCACCAATGATGTGTGTCGCCCTTGAGCATGAAGGTGGCACATAGTACTTTCTCTTCCTCTGTAATAGTCATCATGAGGAAGTTTCTCTCCATCTCGTTTATCCACTGTGCTAGCCACAATGGATCAAACGGCTTGCCGTTGAATTCTCTGGGTTTCATCTTCAAAAATCTCTCCACTAGCCGGGAGTGATCCAGCTGATTTTGGGGGTTTGCCCCAAACATATAGGGTGGATACTGGTAATTCCCTTGAGCTACCTCCGGTACCTGTACTGGAATCTGTGCAGCCGGTTGTTGAGGTGTCTGATGAGCTGGGTGGTTACCCACCGGGGCTGCACTGGCTTGTCCAGTGTGCATCGGTGCGGCCTGAGTGGCTTGAAACATAATTCCCATAGCAACCTGCATCTGAGCCTGTGCGTGTTGCATCTGCTGCAGCTGCTGTGCCGGATTCATCACCACGGTTGCTAGCTCTGGGGGTGGAGGTGGCAAATTTGTAGGGTTTGCCTGTTCTGGATTACCCGACGCATGGTTATTCTTTTGACTAGTCTCCTCCACGGGTGGTGGTGGTGGGACTGCATTTCGGGTCTATCGGGTTACTCTACGCCCAGACATGATTCCTTTCGATGATTAGTGGTGCCTGAAAATTGTCAAAATAGGTGAGAAGTCATTCATATTTCATGTAGGCACGCTAACCAATAATCAATTCCAATTCTAGCTCATTTTATAAAAAAAGTGCTGTCTTTTCTATGCAGGGTCGATGGTGAGGGTCGCTGGTATGTCCGACCCTTAGTTTTCGAGCCTGGGAATGACCTGTTCTTCCCGAGAGCTGAGGGTCGATGCGAGGGTCGATGGGTATCCGACCCTCAGTTCCGACCCTTAGTTTTTTGTCAGGTTCCGGAGAGCTGAGGGTCGATGGGAGGGTCGATTCGAGGGTTGATTGTGCTAGTCGAATTGTCCGACCCTCGGATCAAAAATCAGATTTTTAAGATCCGATTATGGGTCATTCCTCACTATTCCTCCTCCGTTTCGACTCGTCTCTCCTCTCTGAGTTGCTACAGTGCTACTCTACTGTTTTGATCGATTTGACTCTGGGTTTCGACGTCCACGTCATCACTACAGGTATGTCTTCCCATTTTTACCTGTTTTTAGGTTTCCATTTCTAGGTTTTCGTACGTTTAACTTGTATTTTCCAAATTAAACTTTTTTCAACCGTAAAAATTCGATTTTTATTGGGGGCTATTGTTATTGGTGTCTCGAGGAACGAAAGCCCTCAAAAATTTTTGAGTTTCATCGGTTGGTTATCGAGAAACTTAAAATTTTCTCTTTTTGCCCTAAGTTGTCGAAATTTTTGATTTTTCTTGAATTTCTTCAAATTGGACATCGTCAGTTAAAATTTTCTACTGCATGTGGGTTGTAGAATATGTTTAAACCTTCGTAAGTCCTTATGCCTACTTGAATGGTGAGAAATGGGGCTTTATGGTCAAATTACGTCGTTATTACATCAAATTTTGGATTTTTATCCTATTAACTCCTTGTTTCCTTTCTCTTTCTTATTTCCAGATATTATGGCTCGTACCAAGGTACCCAGAGTGCGTGATCCACTTCGCTTCCGTTCGAATGAAGCTGAGGCACAGTATGCTGACTATGCCCGTAAGAAAGTGGAAGGGGGTCGCATGGTGAACTTGGCTGAGCTAGCCTTGTTCAATGTAGAGGGAGCATTTGGTGATATGGGGTGGCTCCCTGTCATCACATACGACGCGTGCACATGTCCAGATTTGGTGTGCCAGTTCTATTGTAATTTGCAGGTGGTGGGGAATTACAATGACGTTGAGCATGGTCAGGAGTTGCGCATCACCAGTTACGTCAAGGGGGTGCACATTTCCTTTGATTATCGGCAGCTGGCCGATCTGTTGGGCATTCCCTATGATGGCCCCATGGTGTACAGTGCGCCGGGAGAGCCATAATTTGTTGAGATGGAGATGAGGGTAGAGATTGACAATCAGTTGCTCCGTCCTGATCGTTGGCAGATGAGAGCTTGTTATCTGCGTCCAGCTCCATGGGTCTTCTGTAAGATTATCCAGCATAATCTGATCCCGCAGAGTGGGCACTATGAGAGGGTGTCTCAGGTGACCCAGTTCCTGATATACAGTATATGTACTCGACAGCCCGTCTGCCTTTCATACTTCATCATGCGGACGATGATTAGTGCTACATTGTCCGGTCAGAGGGGTAATCTACCCTATAGACGCATGATTACAGTGCTACTGACCCGTCTGGGGGTGTATCTGGTAGATGAGAAGATCCAGGAGAAGACCTTCTCGTCGCCTCTAGATTGGGAGGCTATCTGCAAGATGGGCTGCGAGATGCTGAGGTTAGGGATGAGCAGAGGAACGCAATGGTGCACCCTCACACTCGGGTTGAGATGGATGATGCTGAGGCTGCTGCTGCTGCTGCTAGAGCTCGTGTGGATCCGGCCAACGATTATGACCGTATGTATATGGACGTCGACTCGATACCACTGCCTTCACCTACACATGCGGCTGGAGTTGGTACTTCTTCTGCGGCGGCTCCTGCACCTGAGGCTGGTCCTTCCCATTCGGCTGATCCTTCACTTCCACCTTCAGCCATGATGGAGATGCTGCAGGAGATCAGGGATGCTCAGCGCATATCTGATCTGAGGATGGATGAGCTGTTGGCTGCTCAGCACGCATCAGACGCGCAGATGGGAGAGCTTCTAGAGATGCAGCGTGCGACTGATCAGAGGATAGCCGGTCTCACAGCTAGTCTACAGACGACTCAGACTCAGATAGCCTGGTTGACTAGAGTCTATAATGAGGACTACGACAGAGACCGTGAGGCACCGCCTCCTCCTTCGCCTCCAGCTTCCTGAGTGTACTTTTATTTTTCCTTGTACTACAGAGTAACTGTCCGGGTTGTGGACTGTACTCTGCTTTAGTTATGTATATACGTTTTGTTTCTCTCACTCATTGTATGTAACTTCTTTTCCCTTTAATAGATGCATTATTCTCTTTTCAAATTTGGTCTCAATCATCACTTGTGCTTACAATGTGTTTGTATTAAAGCTTTTAATTTATCCTATCTCAGTTCACAATGGTCTTGAATGTGTGTCAGTTTGGCAGGCAAGGCCTGAGATGCTCTGATACCAAGTTTAACACCCCAATTCTGTACATCTCAGAATGGTGTGATGAACCACTAATAAACCAACGGTTCAACCAGGATCTCAAATAGGCTATCCCCGCATTATCCAAACTTACACACATCCGTAATCATAATCAGAGTAAATACACAATAGCGGAAGTCTTATAATAACATGAACTGAGAAACTAAATGATATTAATAATTTAATAGCAAATTATTCTGTATTCAACTGAGACATAAATATTAAATATCAAATACATGTCTGAATAAATCCAATAAAGAAACCTATAAAATATTTAATTAAATACACACGAGTTGCACTCACAAGAGGAGTCGTGTGTATCCTCTTCAGCTCCAGCTTCCATTGCTGCCACGTTCCCGTACGCAGACGCGTTCATGTAGTCTTCAACGGTATAACCTGCATCACCGACTAAAAATATTCGACGTCGAGGGGTGAGCACACAACACGGCTCAGTGAGTAGCCAAAACAATGCAACAATACATATGCATGCAAAAAGTCAATTTATATCTTTGGTCCGGTTTAAAGTTTGCAGTATGCAATAGAAAGGTTTAGGTAGCCAAAGGTCGCGTTTATTGACCCCACCTCTATATACGAGTGTGTGACGTTACCCGAAGATCACGTTTCTCGTCAACTCACATGCACCTAACCATGAACATTATATAACAAAGGTTACGTTCATTGCTATATAGTGCCATACCAACACGTAAGCCCCTGTTGGCGAGGGCTACAAATTGGGGTTGCAACTAACCAATCCTAATGCCAAAAAGTGTATCCAAGGCCTCACCCCAGCATCCCTCAGAATGTCCATAGAGATAGAGCTAAGGCCCCCCGGTAGAGTCGAAGACTACAAGGACCGAGACCACCTCCCCTGATACTCTACGACATAATAGTTCTGCTAAAGTAATGGCGATACGACGATGTCAATGCACAAGACTTGAGTTAGAGATAGAGCTAAAGTGCTGAGACCCACCAAAGGTTAACGTTTATTGACGTTCTCATCACACCTCCCCTGATACTCGCTCGCATCAAGCACATCAACCACACACATACAGGCACATGCCTATTCCAATCATCATCATCATCATCATCATGTTATAAACAATAAAGTAAATATGCATGAATAAGTAATAGAAATATTGGATGGCATGTTGTATGCACATTACAAACATATTCGCATAGAATCAAACAAAGCATAGGACTCAAGAAATAGAAAATAGTTTATTATTAACCAATTTAGTTTGGGGTTAAGGTTCCTCACCTTATCTTGCTATAAGATACTTTTCCAAGCTTTAAAATCACCTTTACGATGTTATTATATTGCTAGAAGACCTAACAAAGTCGATAGAATTTAATTAGAATTAATTCCAGATTTAAAAACTACTCTGTTAACTGAGGGTCGGAGGTAGGGTCGATGCTAGGGTCGATGGGTCTATCGACCCTTTCTCTTTCTGGACTTCCCGAATGCTGAGGGTCGATGGTCAGGAACACCTTGGGTCGGATGGTCATCGACCCTCGGTGCGACCCTTGGTGCACTTTGGTCCAATTCCCTCTTTTAATCCATTCCTCGTGTTTGGGATCCTATGGCTTGCTCCTACATTCCATTCTACATTCATTCCATGGTCTGAAACCATGTATAACCCACCTAGATAGCTTTCACGCATTCTTCTATGGTTTTCCATGGAAACCTAACCATAGGTTGATGGTTTGGGTTTCTCTGAGATCACACTCTCAACAATTACTAACCTAAGGTCTGTAGAAATTCATGGAATTAGTATCCATACCTGAGAAGATAACTTTTTCTCCAAAATTCTTCTCCTTTGTGCTAAGTTCTCTTCCTTCCCTTTCTTCTTCCTCTTTTCCTTCTCCTCTCTTTCTCTCAATTCGATTAGGGTTGTGAAAGGAGTGAAAGTGGCTTAGGAACGTCCTTTCAATAGAGTAGGAACATCCTAAATAAGTCCATTTGAGATTAGGAAAGAATCCCAATAAAAAAATATAAAAATTTCCTAATTTCTATATTCGACAGATGGGAAGGTCGATGATCCCGTCGACCCTAGGGTCTTAAGCTGTCCGACCCTCCCTCCAAAACCGAGGGTCTGACTTTCTGTTTTGGGAGGTCCGACCCTGCTTAGCTGGGTATGCGACCCTTCCCCTATTTTAAGTGTTTTTGGGTCGATTTGATACCTAGGATCTCGATCTCCTTCACACCCTTGGTCCATTTGACTCGACCATGATGGGTAAACCTGGTTCAAGGTGGTAAGACCGGGTTAGATTGACACGGGTCTTACAGTAAGGTCGATACAGCATGAGACAACAGGACCAATCAAGCATCTATCATAGACTGTTTTGAT